>VSMD01135802.1:0-78625 GCA_008750895.1 Mirza zaza | reverse complement strand
TGCTACTGGCTTACCACTCACTGGCGGCGGTTGTCGCTGGGCTGGTGTCCGCAGGTCCCTCCGCTTGCTGGGGAGCCACCAGCAGTCCGGGATGCAGGGGAGGGGAAACGGCAGATCCACCTACCCTTCCTGCTGGTCTCCGGGCTGCTCCGGGGGTCCCAGCTTCCAGTTCTCCTCCGTGACCTCCTCCCGTGGAGTCTCCCGTGGTCTCAGGTACTCCTCCTGCTGACCCTCATCCAATGTAGGCTCGTCTTCTTGCTTCTTTCTTCTAATTTCTGCTAGAATCTGTCTTTTCTTCAGAGACACTCTGTCTGGCGGTGTTTCTCATCCGCCATCTTCTGGGCGGGTCCTTTGCCCACTTTTTAATGGGGTTGTTTTATTTATTCTTGCTGAGTTTCCTGAGTTCTATATAGATTCTAGTTATCAGCCCTTTATCCGATGTGCAGCATGTCAATATTTTCTCCCATTCTGTAGGTTGTCTGTTTGCTCTGGTCATAGTTTTCTTGGCTGTGCAGAAGCTCTTTAATTTGACCTCCTCCCCTAATATTAAAAAAATGCGTTTCACCCTAAGTGCTATAAAAGAGTGTTTTTGTGGTTGTTTAATCCTTGATGATGGGAAGAAAAAACACAAAGCACATTTCAGCTTCTATAAAGGAATTTTCCTGTACCAATTTTCTTCTTTCTCCCTACCGCTAAAACAAACAACCAATACTAAATAAAGCAGATACAAAACACAAACACAGTGCAAGGCCGTATCAGTGTTGAAGTTCAGATATTCAATATAGTTGGCTCTAAACAACATGAATCCAAAAGAATTTATTACCAATATGTCTCTGATAGAAGTTTTATGGGTTGTTTTTGTTTAATTTCCAGTGAGAATTAGTCCCCAGCATCCTCCCACCCCACCCTCCCTGGATCTTGGGGAAGCAGGTTCTGAGAGAGGAGTCCTCTGCTTCTGCAGGAGCTCAGGGTAGAGATGCAGTGGAGTCCTAGTTCTGCTCTACAGGGCAGAATGGAGAGGAATTATAGTAGATCTGGCTGCAGACTAGGGCTGCTGAGGTTGGTACTGTATCCACACTCATGATGATCACCCCAATATCCATGGCCACTCCCTCCAAGGACTCTCCTTGGGCTGAGGAAGATGATCCCACGCTCCAGAGGGGTCCTCACACCATGAGCACCATCACTCAGAGACGTGGCACAATGACAGTAGGTGTAGGTAATGTGTGCCGCTCTCTTTTTCTTTTTGCCCACATACCTAAAACATGGCTTCCTGCGTGTTATAGAACAGTGTTTAATTTGGTTGGACTGCGCAAAAGGAGAAGAGAAAGGCAGAGAGCACCTGCCAATCAATAAAACTTGAGCCCATTTCCACCTGCCTTTCAGCAACATCTTTCTGCCTCTATTCCAATCTTGCCAATCTATCCTCCTGTGAAAGGCAAATCTGATCATGTCACTATCACATTTTCAAAGCATTCAGCACTTTCCCATTGATCTTAGAATGAACATCCAAGTCCTTAGATTGGCTCCTGTGGTCCAGCACATTTGCGCCCAGGTCAGCAACTCATCGCCATACAGTCTCCCTCTCACTCTCTGTGGTCCCTTCACCTTGGCCTTTTCTCTTTCCTCAGATTTATCAAGCTCCTTCCCACTTATGGATCTCCACCCCCAGCCCCACTCTCACTCTCACTCCTTGTCTCCTTAATTACCATATTTCATTTCTCAGTCTTCAACTCCCAGACTAAATTAAATCCCTGCCATTAGTTCTGAGCACTCTCAGCTCCCTGCACCCCCAACCACAGACTCAGTCACAACTGTAACCGTGTAATTATGTGTGTGATGCCTGTTTAGTATTTTTCTCTGTCATTAAACTGTGAGCTCCATGAAGACAGGGGCCAAGTATGTCTAATTCATCTCTGTATATTCATTATGCAGAAAAATTGCTGGCTCTTTCAACATACTTCTTGAATAAATGCAGAGCAATTTCAGTGCCAGTTCTACCACTAGGACAAAAGCCCATGACCAAATTCTGTAATCTGATGACAAAGAAAAGAGCAGCACAGGACTATTTTTCTCTAAAACTTGAACTCAGATGAACTCAAAACAGGAGCACATATTTTTTTTCCAGGCTAACCAAAAGGAGTACAAATAAAAAGTGAGCTTTTTAGAAAGCACAGCTAGATAAAGGCACTCTTACAGTTGAACAGATGAACTTGAACTCTACAGATTCTTGATGGACTCCTATCTGCCTGGAATGGTGATGACAATCCATCATAGTGGCATTCCTCAATCCCTGCCCTGAATTAGGACCTTTGCCTTGCAGCTGTGGTCTTACCTAAACTGATTCAAATTATTTTTATCTGGCTTCAGCTAATGTGGCCAGTGTAATCTCCAATGCAGCAGTTTTTGAAGCACAGGCAACTTTTTACTCTGCTTAAAAGGAAAAACACAGGACCATGTATGTGCCAACCCCAAGTACCCTTTTAAGATCACATTCAAATAAAGCCTTACTCAACTCTCAAATACTTATGCTTTTAATACCAAAGTTTACTCCATTTTATTCAAACTAGTTCAGAGTATTCTAACAGGGAAGAGTTACAGTCTCTTTTTCTTTTTAAGGGTATGTAAGATACACTACTAATTATGTAGGTATCTCAATAATTCCCAAGAACAGCTTGGAAACCAATTCCTCCAGTTTGCACACCTTGCTGTTATATTGGCTTCTCTAGTCTTGCCCTTTGAATAAAACCCTTGTTGCACTGGTTGTCAATACAATGCTCACCTGTAAATCTTCTGAAATAGTCTCTGTAGGGAAACCATAATATGACTGTATACCCAGTGTGTGATTACTTTTAGAGATAGTCCACCAAAGTACCCTGATTGTTTGCCAAAATAAAAGAACTTATAAAGTGCCTCAGATGTTTTGCTCTTTAATTTGCCATCAAGACCGTGAGTACCAGCTCTACTCTACATCTAGACAATCTCCAGTCCTATCTGCTTTCCAACTTTAAGGAACTAAAACACAAATTTTAACTGCAGTTGTAGTTCTTTCATCTACAACTTGAGTGGCTGCTCAATCATTTTTCAATAGAGAATCCCTGCAATCATGCAGCAAACTTCAATTACTAAGCTTTATTTGGAATCCGCTTATACCCACACTAAACCCTTACCCAGAAACATGCCTCCTTTGTCTCTTATAGTTGCAGGTAGCCCAGGAAACATATCACACATGTTTTTAAACTAGTGTGACTATGGAAAGAAACGAGTATAACCTTGAACTCATACCTGCTACAGTCATTTTGAGATTTTAGTAAAACTTATTTTTTTCAACAATATTTCTGCCACGTGATACAACTGGCCAATGGGTTCAGCAGGATGTTTTGGTCAACCTACTTTAGTAAATGTTGATTCCCCCATCTAATAAAAGTATTCAGAATATAACTACTATTTCTGTGCAATCACATGATGTCAAACATCATTGAACCTGGAGTAGCTTTAGTCCATGAAACAGGTCAGAGATCACCAAACCCATCAGTATTCATTCATTTATTGTTCATCTATTGGTTAGAGGCTAAATAATTAGATATTTTGTCACAGAAGGACATACTAAGAGGCTGCATGTAAATGTATGACAGGGATTCCCTTGTGACAGCTCCTCTTGGAAGGGCTGAGAAGACTGAGGCTTCCTCCCATGATGGGGTAACAAAAATCGGGCTTAATTGACCATAATAAACAACTAGAAAATATGACAAAATGCATGAATCAACTTTTTTCAGACGTTGAACAACAGACAAGAGAAAATGTCCATTCCTGAAAGAGAAAATTTCTGGAGGAAATATCTGAACTGTGCATTCAGGAAGGGGAAGCCTAGCAAAGTGTAATAGCCTTGGTGATTCAGGGAGAGAGGATACAGTTCAAGGAAAGTGTGGCAGCCGGATGTCGTAGGACAGAATTCCAGATAGGGGGAACTATACAGAAAAAAAGCCTTAGGAATCTGCATATGGATCCCCCTGAGTTTTTACTAAGTAATAGGCTATATAAAAGAGACTATTTATGGCTGGGAAATCCCAAATTATGTATTATCTGGCTATTTACAGAGAAAGTTTGCCAGTCCTTGCCCTAGAAATGAAAAATGCAATTTATAAAGTAATAGTTTCACAAAATGAAATTAACAACAGATTAGATACTGTAGAAGAAAAGATCAGTAAACATGAAAACATAGTAATAGAACCTATGCAAAAATAAAGCGCCCAGAGAAAAAAGATTGAAAATGAAATAAAAAGAGACACTGTAATTTGGGGGCAATATCGAGTAGTCTAACATGTGTGGAATAGGAGTGGCAGAAAGAGAGGGAAGAGAAAATAAGATATTTAATTATTTGACCAACATAATGGCTTAAGTTTTCCTAAATTTGATAGAAACTATAAATTAATAATTGACATTAGATCAATGAACTCAACAAAGGATAAGCAGAAAGAAAATCTAAGGCACATCACTAAGGCACATCATAATCAAATTGCTTAAAACTAGTGATAAAGAGAAAATAGGAAACACTTCTGGGAAAAAAGTCATGTTAGGTACAGATAAAGATAAGAATGAGAGCCGGATCCCATGCAAGTCGTGATGCAATAGAGCAACATCTTTAAAGTACTGAAAAGAAACTATATCCAGTGAAAATAGTCCCTAAAAATGAAAACAAAATAAAACCTTTTCCAGACAAAGCAAAAACCAAAATAATTTATTACCAGTAAATCATTCCTACAAGAAATATTGAAAGAAGTTCTTTGGGCAAGAGGAAAATAATAACAGATGGAAACATGGATCTACATGAGGAAGTAAAGAGCACTAAAAATGGTCAATACTTCCTTTTTACATTTTAATTACATTAAGAGATAAATGAGTATTCAAAGTAAAAAATAGTAATGTATAATAAGATTTTATAATATACATAGAAGTAAAATGTGGGATCACAACATCACAAAGGATGGGAGAGGGAAATGGGAGGGTTTAAGGGTCTTACATTACACAAGGAATAATATAATATTATTTCAAGGCAGTCTATGATAACTTAAGTACCTATTAGAAACTCAAGAACAACCACTAAAAGAATATAAAACAAGATATATAGCTAATAAGCCAATAGTGGATATAAATGGAATCGGAGATCCTTTAATTAATCCAAACAGCAAAAAATGATGAAATAAGAATAAGGAACCCATGAGACAAAAAACAAATAGCAAGATGGTAGACATAAAACCAACTATATTAACTATTAAATGTAAATGGTCTAAATACATCAAGACAGAAATTGTCAGGCTGAATACACAAGCAGGACCCAACTACATGTTCTCTATAAGAAATCTTTAAATATAAAGAAACAGATATGTTTTTAAAAAGCCATGTGACCATTAACCCATATGGAAGCTAAAGAGGCTATATTAACATCAGACAAAGTAGAACAACAGTTTTTACCAGGAATAAAGAGGGGCATTTCAAAATCAAGGGCTAAGGAATTATAAATTTTCAATTACAGCCCAATTAAAATAAATTGCCAAGCCCCATGCAAGCTAGTTAGTTTAGACTCAAATCTAAAGAACTAGAACGTAGATTACATACTCCTTTCCTGCTCAAATCCCACCTACTGACATACACATCTATGTTTGCCTCTCTTTATCTAAGTCCTTCTACCTACCTAAGTTCTCTTTACTCCTTCTCTTTTTGTCTTCAATCACTATCTCAGTTCAAGCAATAGACTAATATTTTACTCTGACTTCCAAGTTGTCTTGCTTTACTTCTACCTGTGGCAGAGCTTGCAAACTATCTGCCAATATTATCTTACCCTTCTATCTCCAATGGCATAACCCCTGTATTTTACCTGGGAACATTGGTACCCAGCTGAAGACTGATTTCCCAGCCTTGCTTGGCTGTGTGTCCATGTGACAAAGCTCTGTCACTTCTTGGTTGTGCCTTAAAAAGAATTGGTTTGTAAGCCTCATGCTTCTGTCCACCTTCCCACTGGCTGAGAAGCACTTGTTCTAAAATGTCTGTGATTTTTATTCTTGTTTAAGCACTATCTTGTTAGGTGGCTCTCTTTGTAATAGCAGCTTAGAATAAATCCTAACTAATACTGTATAGTACCTCTTTAATTTTCTTTGCCCAAGAGAGTTGGTAAATTTGCATAGTAACTCAAATTTTTCATGCAATCCCTGTATTATCCCTATTTAAAGAAAACAATGAGAAAATAGCTGTCACTTTTTTTGTTTTTACCTGGGGACAAGGACTATATAAAGAGAATGCAGCCCCTACCTCCCTACTTTTGCTAATTTTGTTCATGATAGAGTCAATGTATTTCTTTGAAACACAACAGTTTATTGCTAGTCTCTAAAAAAGTGGAGACCCTCTAGGCATAGGTATTAAATGTGGTTTTATAGAATTAAAAAAGTAGACATTTGTAGATTGAGGTACTAATATGCGTGGCTTGGGATGAGCACGTGTGCCTGCTCGCCACACCGCATAGGTTTCTGGTCCCCGCACCACCTGCCTGGTCCCACAGCCAGCTTTTTCTGGGACACAGGCTTTCTGGCCTCTCACCTTCAATTGCTCCTGTTTCTAACACTTTCCTTTTGTCCGCAGGCTTTTTTCTTCTCCCAGGAGTCATTACGGAGACATTACTATTCGCCAGTCTCTTGCTGTTAGGATTAGAATAATTAAGATCATGTGAAGGATTCGATTTTGGAACTCTTGGCAAAGCTGAATTGGATCCCTTCTATAGAGTTATTTGAATCCCTCCAAACAGCCAGTGGTATAGGCTACACAGCCTCCCAGCCCCTGCCTAACCGCTTGAAAATCTCTTCTCAAAATAAACTGTCTCAGATTAAAACCAGCCTTCTAGGAGGGACTGCTCAGCATCAACATGTTGCCTTGCTTCAGTACACTGTGGCGGCTCTGGTGCCTGGATGGAGAATAATGGCCAGGATTGTGCAGAGACCCATTGCTTTGCGTTCTCTGAAGCTGCTTTATCAGGAACCAGCCCCAGGGCTGCGTTACTTAATCAATAGCTGAGATGCAGGGAGAGGAAGCGAGTTCACAATAAACTGATTGCTGCATCTGGTTTCCTGTGAGCAGTTACGAGACTAGTGAAAGTCCTCTAATCTCATCAGGCAACCAGACAGATTGATTTTGAGTTCATTAATAGTTGCTGGAGTGGAGGAGAGAGAAAGGAAGAAGAGAGAATGAACGCATCATTGGAACTACACCCTTAATGGAGATCAACAAACTCTTTCAAAGCCACTCATGGCCGGGAGAGGCAGAGAGCACTGAGTGAGAACGGCCAGAGTCAGTATTAACACCCAGGGCTGAGAGCAACATCCTCCAGACAAAACCATCTGTGTTCAGGTTCATTTGCAAAGCACCCAAGACTCCAAATGAAAAGGAAAAATCAGAGTTATTTATCCAGATATTTTGTTCACATCACAGCAAATAGCTTTCAACCCATATATTTGACACCATTTAGACCCATAGAGGTGTTTTAGCAAACTCAAAGATATTTATCAGCCTCCTCTGTCAAAGGAAAACAAAACAAACCAAACCGGGAATGTCTGAAAAGGACATTACATAATAATAAGCCAATTTGATTTGAGTTGTAAGTGCTTCTAACTCAGTTAATTAAGAAATCATAGAGGTCAGATGTATCTAGATTAAACTATCCCTCTAAGCTCTTTTTACTCTCGTATCTTCTGACCAGTATGCTAATATTCTGAAGAGCTAGAGACAGATCAACAAGTGGATATTTTTGATACAGGTGTCTTGTTGCTTATAAAGCAAGTTTATTCCTTGAAGGTTGTATACAAGTTGATTCAATAGCAAAATACATGGAAGTGGGCAGTCTTGCTTAGAGGAATTACGATCCTCTTCTTAATAGATAACTGTCTCTCAATATATCAGTTTTAATGCTAATTTTTTAAATAGCATGCTTTCTTTAAACAGTAGCAACTATTCCGTCAGGGTGAGGCTCAGTGAAAGGTGAGCAAGATGCTTTCAGACGGGCTAAGAACACCACAGCAGCATTTGCTAAGCAACATTTTCCCTGAGCCCCTGTCCCTTCTCAGTGGTCCAGGGCAAGTTATGAGACTCCTTTATTAACTCCTTTATTTCCTCTCATTTATTAACTACATAAATATTTATTGACTATTTCATATGGGTTAGGCATTGAACTATTATTAATGATATAATAGACTCTCCTGTAAGCATGGTTCTCACCTCCAATGCCTCGAGACCTCTAATGAGTGTTGTGAAACATATCCAGGAGGCTCCGGGAAGTGGCAATGGCCTCGCCGTGAGCAGTTGAGGCTGCTGGAATGCAGATGAGCAGAGGGGGAGTATTCCGGAGGACCAACAGTTGAGTCGAATCTGACGGGGAACAGCATGGTATGTTTGAGGGACTCAAAGAAATACGGCAAGAGTTTAGAGAGGAAAGCAGAGGGCAACAGGATTTGTGGCCAGGAACGTGCAGAGGGGACCGCTGTTGTAGAACTTGTAAGGAATGTAAATTGATTTAGATGCTCTTCAGAGAGTAAGGAAGTCCCAGAAGACTTTCACGGAGAAGTAACAGATTTGGGTTAGGAAAGATCATTTTGACTGCAGGATGGAGAATCCACTGGGGGATGGGCGTTGGCAGTGCAGAAGGTTGGGAGACCTGCTGGGAAGGTACTGCAGTCACTGCACGTGCACGATTAAGGGACCAAGTACACTTGTCCACATCTGTTCTGGCCTCTGCCCCAATCCCGTACTTCCTGCAGCTCAGAGCGCAGCCAGGCCTCGCCCCAGGCCCAGCTGAGGATGGGTGAACGAGCCCGTCCTCAGCCCCTTCCGTTCACCATTCTCTAGGCTCTGAGAGGGAGGTGGCAAAGGTACTCAGCCATTAAATAGGTAAAGAGGGTAACAACAACCATGAAACTAAACCAGGTATGTTCTAAATCTTCTGTGAAATAGACACAATTTTTCCTTGTAGAGAGGAAAGTTTGAGATAAATAGCAGAGAATCAGTAAATAATTCAGCCTATGACCTTGATACGTATTGATTCCCGCAGCTGTTTATCTTTCTCTAGGCTACCCAGGAAAAAAAAAAAAAAAACCTCCAGAAAACAATTATCACTTAATTATAAAATTGCTTGGCTTGGGAGAGCCTTCTGGTTGGTTTCTGAACACTCCAAGGGGATGAGTTAATCTCTATAAACCACCTAGCCTGACTGAAGCTTCTGCTTAAAATTCTTAAACACAAGCTTTATTATTCTCTGGTATGGATGAAAACAGTTTAAAAAAGAAAGAAGGAAAGGAAGAAACACCCATATTTCCTCTCATTTTCAAACACTTAAGACATTTAGCCAATCAGATGACTTGTGCGGCTGCTTATTTCTCACCTATGGGATTTGAGTGCAGCCTGAGTCTAGCCGTGGGGGTGCCAGATGCAGCGAGTCCTTGAGGGAGAACGTGCGATGCACAGCAAGCCCTCGATACACGTCTGGGGGCAACGGCAGTGATGGTCGGAGGGGAGGGTAACGGCTGCTGGGGTGGTTGCAGTGGTAGTACTTCACTTCGGGCTGCCAACAGCAAAAGGCAAAGAAAAAGTGGGGTTTCTTTTGTTTTTTTTCCTTTTAAAAATAGAATTAAAAAGTTGTTTTTTGTTGTTGTTGTTTTGTTTTGTTTTGAACTCAAATTATTTCTTCTTCAACCTCAGTTTGAATCAATGATAGGGTCCTAAAGCCAGCTCTGGTCATTCCTGGGGGCTGGGAGTTTCTGACTGCTGGCAGCGACAGCTGCTTCGAGCAGTGACATTTGATTATGGCAGTGAGCAGGCGAGGCAGTGGGCCAGCTGGAATGTCGGAGTCTGGGCAGATAAACTCTGAGCCCAGCTTGGCCTATTCCATTATACTTATGACCTTAGATCGGCGATCATTAAAAATGCCTGGCTACTAAACAACCAGCCCTATTAAAAAATGGAAAAATGGACAAAAGACTTGAATAGACGGTTATTAAAAAGGGATATACAAGTGACCAATAAGCACATGAAGACATTCTCAACATCACGGATCATTAGGGAAATTCAAATCAAAACCACAATGAGATACCACTTCATACCCACCAGGATGGCCATTATCAAATAATAATAATAATAAACAGAATATAGCAAGAGTTGGGGAGAATGCAGAAATTGGAAGCCTGTGAACTGCTGGTGGGAACGCGAGATGGTTCAGTCACCATACAAAATATTATGGAGGTGCCTCAAAAACTCAGATAGAATTGCCATGCAATCCAGCAACTCCACTTCTGGGTGTGTGCCCGAAAGAATTGAAAACAGGCTATCATGGGGATATTTGTGTGCCCATTTTTATAGCAGTATTATTCACAATAATTGGGGAAAGCAACCCAAGTTGTATCCATTAACAGACAGACAGAGAAAATGTGGAATATACATACAATGGAATGTTGCTCAGTGTTAAAAAGGAAAGAAATTCTGATATACGCTACAATACGGATGAATCTTGAGGACATTATGCTAAGTGAGAAAAGCCAGTCACAAACGTATAAATACTGTATGATTCCACTTATACGAGGTCCCTGGGCAGTCAAACTCCAAGAGACAGAAAGGAGAGTGTGGTTGCCAGGGGCTGGGGAGGGGGAGAATAGGGGATTGTTTAATGGGTACCGAACTTCAGCTTTGTAAGATGAAAAGACTTCTGGAGATTGCACAAAATGCAAATGCACTTAACACTATTGAACTGTACACTTAAAAGTGGTTAAGGTGAAAAATTTTAGGTAATGTGTATTTTGCCACAATTAAAAATAAAAAAAATGAATGCTTGGCTAGCTTTTGGGAATGAATCACATTCAACAGGAGAACGGGCAGAACTACGCAGCTCTATCTCAGCTCCTTTTCCAAGAGCTGATTTCCTGGAAGACCCCAAACATCTAAGTACTCTCACAGTCCCCCCTTTCTAAAATATGATGAACAATAGTACCAAATCAATATCTCATTAAGGGGTGGGGACTGGGAGGAGGTATTTAGAGCAAGAAAAGCATCCAGCATGCCACAGAGAACAGCTGCCTGCCTCTACCTATACCTAAGTCGTGATGGGAAATAGCTGCCACATACCC
Source organism: Mirza zaza (assembly GCA_008750895.1). Taxonomy (NCBI): domain Eukaryota; kingdom Metazoa; phylum Chordata; class Mammalia; order Primates; family Cheirogaleidae; genus Mirza; species Mirza zaza. The sequence continues at coordinate 67,472 of VSMD01135802.1, read as the reverse complement.
CTCTGGTTCAAGGGAAGTTTCCAGGTCCCCAAGTTACCTATTTCTGCAGGGTCATTGACTGAATCTCCCTCTCTTACTAGCATGTGCCACAGCACACACACACACAACTGCACATTATCACGGGGAAGAGGGCTGTGCCACTGCCCATCTGGTCACTGTGGACACTGAGACACCGGGTTGAATGCACATCCTGTGACATCAGGTGCAGAAGACGTGCTCTGCTCTCAACCTCCCACCTTCCCTCATGACTGTTGCTCCTGTCTAGAAACCTCTGACTTCTTTCTCCTGAATATCTGCACCTCACCCATCCTCTAGACCTGCCTGAAATCCTTCCTCCACTCCTGGCCTCACCGGCCTCCCCCTTCTCGGAGCCTCCTACGATATCATTTCAATGTCCCCCTCCGACCACCCACCTCGCTTCCTCCTGTCCCTGAATCCTCTTCCCCCAGCCCCGCCTCTCCCTCCACGGGCTCCTTGGTGTTCTTGCAGCCCTTGGAACCCAGCAGGCACGTCCCCCAGCCCTGTATCCTCTGCCGGAGTGCTCTTCTGTCCAAGGTCACGTGGCCTGGCTGATCTCCTTCAGACGCTTCCCTGCCCTCCCCACGTGAACTGTCAGCCGCCACTCTCCCTCTTTGGATTCCTCTCCACTCCTCAGCACACAGACTACAGTTCTCCACCACACTTGCCACCATCTGAGGTATCTAATGTTGTACATGTCCACTTACGGTCTGTCTCGCCCCGTGAGAATGCAAGCTCCATGAGAACAAGGATTTTGTCTTTCTACTCATTGCGCCATCAGAGTCTGGGGCATAGTAGGTTCTCAAAAATATGTTTGAATGAATGAATGAACTCTTGCATTATTACAAAGAATTTAGCACAGAACTGTATATAGCTCTGTAATGCTCATAGTTGGTTCTGAGAAACAAGAGCTCTATGGAGTTAACTGTTGTTATACAGGAGAAAAGCACTGTCCTGCCAGCCTAGTTTGGTAGAAGCTCAGCTAATCAAAGTCGAACAAGTTTTTTCCTCCAGGACTCTGAGATCCTGTGTGCTTTGTTATGTCGATGAACCTCGCAGAGCCCTGGGGTTGGGACATCCTCTGCAGGGTCCTCCCAGCAGTGCCCACAGCATTAACATTGGACGGGACCCGCACGGTACTCTTGGCACCCTGGGTGGCACTAACCACTGACGAGCTCTGCCTGTTGGGAATCCTTCCTCTCCTGTGGCTTCAAGTTCTTGATTTGTTTATCAAGTTCTTGATTTGTTTCGGAACGGTGTCCTGGCTGGTTGAAGGCATGTTTTCACGGTAGGATTTCAGTCTCCAAGAGCCACTCTTGGTTGTATTTGATTCCCGTTCACTCAAAGGCGGTCTGCTCTGCAGAAACACAGGTTATGTCCCCCCCGACGTGTCCATCTATCTGGTCATCTGGAAACCGGCTGGCCATAGAGGGGAGCCTAAGCTTGATAAAGCTGAAAGCTCCAAACCAAACAGAGCCCTCCAGCCTCACTCACCTCTGCTGCACAAAGCAGGGCTTGGTAGGAGCGACCAAGGGCCGAGTGGGGTCAGGTGAGGATTTCCGCTCCGCAGTCAGAAGGGAAGCATTGGAGGTGCACAGGAGGTCGTGTCTCGGGACCCTTGCAAGCAGGAAAGCCAAAGCTTCCAACCCAGAGCTGGGGCGCCTGGGGACCACCCTAGGACCTTGTCCTGGCCGGCACCACGTCTGCTTTAGCCCCTTGCAGCCGTCAGCCCTCAGCCCACTAGGTGGCAACCTCATGTCAGCAGTGGTGAGAGGGGCAGGCTCTACCCTGGCAGACGGTTGTAAGCAGTTAGTATTTATTGAGTGCTTACTATGCATCTGGCGCAATGAGAAGCTGCTTCACTCCTTGTCCACTTGAGCTGCACAGTAACTGTGAAATTCATATTATGTCCCTATTTTACAAATTTGAAAACTGAGACTCAGAGAGGTTTATGGGAATAATTTGCTCCAGGTCACACGGCTAGTAAGTGACACAGCCCACCCTCCTGGCTGAAGGGTGACGTTCACTATACCGCAGGGGATCTGGGAGAGGGGGTGGGGACAGGGGCTGCAAGGCTGGCGCGGAGTGGGGAGGTCCCCGAGAGCAGGTCGTTCTGCTCTTCTGAACATCACATTCTACCCATCCTCCGCGCCGCTTGAGGTCAGGCGAGAGCCTTGGAACCTGTCTCCAGAAGACAGACGGCAAAAGGAGCAGTTTGGGGGGGGTGCAGTGAGCCCTGGTGAGGAAAGCCTGACTTTGAGGAAGGAGACAGAGAGAAGGTAGGATGGAGCGTGTGAAGAGTCTTTCGGTTTTTAGCTTTCTCAGGTGACTCATTGCCTCTCCCCCAGGGTCAACGCAACCCAGAGTCTCAGCCTCCACTTGGAGGAGGAGGGGAGGCAGAAGCGAGCTGTGTGGAGTGGGCACTCACACAGCCGGCAACGCTTTACTGGGGCCCCACGACAGTCTAAGGCCTTGGGTTTTGCTACTGGGGATTGTTCAAAACGGAGTGTGCAAAACTCCCTCAGGCGGCCTAGAGTAGGGCGGGGGAGCAGAAGGCGAAGCCTCCAGCGAGTAGAGTACCCCACGCCGTGAGAGAACATACGCGAATGCCGGGGGTAATAAACACTGAAGGGGTTAGGAAAGTGTGTCCAGGTATTCGAGGAAGTTCTCCCACAGGAGGCAGCGCAAACCGCAGTTTGCGAGATGAGAGCAGCACCGCAGAAGGCCCGGGAGGCCGGGTCCAGCAGCGAGCACACCGGGGCGGACGCGGCTAGCTGGCAATCAGGCCAGTGCAGAGAGAAGGCCAGGCCGCTGCAGGTGACCTGCTAATGCTAGTCTAAGAAGTCTGGACTTTAACTTCTACTCAGCACAGACTTACAACAGGAGCTAAAGAGATCAGAGGGTATATTTTATGAGCTTGAAATGATTGCAGGATGCAGACAGGAAGGCAGGGAAGAGGTGGAGCACATGGCCAGGGTCGGCAGGCCGGTGGACATGGTGCTTCCCACCTGCCCGGCACCCACTCCCCCCGTCTCCTGGTAACTGTGCCTGGGTTTTCCTTCGGGAACCATTTCCCACCAGTCTCCAGCACTGTGTTTTGGGTGGGGCCAATTCTACCCCCATTTCCTTTCCAGAGACAGATGTGTGGCCCAGGCCTGGCTGGGCAGAAGGGGCCTTTCCCCTTGCCATGCAGAGCAGCAGGAAATATGCCCTGTCTCAAGGTGGTCCAGTGACAGTCGTCTCCTGCATTTTTTCCAGAAATCATCAGAAATGAAGCATGTTCTTGGCACTGGGGATGCCAATTGGGGACGGAAGCCCAGAGGAGCTGGTTGTCATCTTGCCAACACTGTGGAAAGAAGAATGAAATAGAAGCAGAGGACGGGGAGCAAGAGTTCTAAAGCGATGGAGCCCCTGGACTCACCGTGCTCTGGAGAGCAACAATGAAACCGAGCAAAGAAGCTAGAGATGGCCAGAGGCAAAGGGAGCAGCAGCCAGGGACACCGCCACTCTGAGAAGGTGACATTGGATGCCTTTCCCATCTCCTCTCTCTGTCGAACCCAGCTGGTCCACAGTGAAGGACAGGAAAGAGTGACAGCACCGGGGGTGTCCATCGAGAGGGAGCAGCGAGTGCGCAGCCGTGGCCGGGGCAGCCCAGCGTGTGCGAGGAGCAGCAAGCTGGCCGTGTGGCCAGAGCCGGCTGAGCAAGAGGCAGTGCGGTAGCCAGGGCTCGGGTCACGGAGAGCCTTGTCCTCCTTTGAAAGGAGCTTGGCTTCTGCTCTTGGAAAGAATGGAAGTCATTAGAGTTTCAAGTTAAGGAGTGACGTGATGCAACTTATGTTTAAAAGGGTCACTGTACTCACAAGCTGAGAATAGATGGGAGCTGGACAAGGGGAGGCAGCAAGGAGAAGAGCTGGAAGGCAGGGGACTCCCCCAGGCTTCAGCCGGTATTGTCTGTGATTCGGTCATTAGAAATGAGGGCCTGGAAAGGGGTGGTGGCTAGGAAAGGGGTGGGAGGGAGGGCTGAGCAGGAACAGTGACAGAAGAGAGGACACACAAAGAAAGAAGGCAGGAAAAAGGGTGTGTGAGCTGGCAGGGGCCCAGGCAGGAGGGGAGCACTGGGAACCACAGCCACCATCCCCTCTCTCCGCCACCAGCCCGGGGACTGAGATCAGAGCATACGCCAGCGTCTGTTTGTAAGGGACCTTGGCTGCCTAGGAGGGTGGGAGGGCAGAGCTGCGTGTAAATTCCAGCTGTAAATGCGAAGCCACAATCCACACTATAGCCAGGGGCTCCTCTGCCGGGGTCAGGAGGCTTCTCCTACACAGAGAAAAATTCAGAAATTGATCTTGCTTTTAGCATTTACCAGGCATTCTCTGAGGAGGCCACTTCATCAGCCACAGGGTTTGTCTTTGCAAAAGACAAAAACTTGTCTTCCTCCTCCCATCCCTACCCCTCATCTGCTGCTCCCGACTCCTTCTTTGTCTCCTGACTTTATCTCTGGATTTGCACATCTTATTCCAGGCTTCCTCATTCATGCTGGGCCCCTCGTGCCCCCTCAGTGTTTACAGGTAGTGGGTGCCCGGTACATAAATATCTATTAAATGTTGCTGAATGAATACGTTATGGCCACTGATTACCAACCACCCTGTTATTTAACATCGTCTCACGTCTGCCCCATGTCCTGAGAAGAAGCCACATCATAGCCCAGGAAGGTATGTGAAAGACACTCTTGTTCTACCTTGCACAGCGCCTTGGGTGAGGACGCTGGACCCAGAGCCCTGTTCTTCACTCCCTTTGGCAAGAGTAGATGTATACTTCTGGCTCTCATCAAAAGAAAAAAATATCTGTATATGTCTCAAGCACCTTCTAATTCAAAAGCTTTATGCTCATTGCTGTGGGGCTCCACAACTATGAAACAGTTCCGCCTTCTAGCAAACAGGGCCAGACAAGGCGTCACCAGACTGGCCACTGCGGGCTTGGACTTCAGTCTCTGCTCTGCCAGTGGCTTCCCTCTACGATCTTGGACAAGGTGTGCCCATTCTGAGATCTTAATCTTCTCATCTATAAAATGAGAGTGCTGAGAGGGACAGTCTGCAGGCCCTTTTCAGTTCAGGCGTTTTATGACTGGGAGTGAAGCAAAATCTGAGGGGATGATATAAGAGACACCACAGGGCCAGCGGAGCAGGACAGAGTAACGTAGGAGCCTCGGAGGCAGGATGGGAAGAGTGACAGTACCATCCTCACAGGTGTTAATAGGATTAGATGATTAATGTGTATCAGTGTGGCAAGGTATATAACTGCAGTAGAACTCAGTAAACCAGCATGTCTATGACCGAAGCAACAGTCTAGAGCCACACTACCCAGTAGCTCTTCCCATGGCAATTGGAAACGCTCCGTATCTGGGCTGTCTAACACACTCACCACTCATTACTTGTGGCTATTGAGCAATTTAAATGTGGCCTGTGTGGCTGAGGAACTGAATTTTTAATTTTGCTTAATTTAAATTATTTTACATTTAAATAGCCATACATGGCTAATGGCTTCCGCATCAGACAGAGCAGGTCTAGACATGAAGAGCTATTGGAGTTTTAAAAGGAGCAGGGAAATGCAGCACATCCAGACAATGGAATATTATTCAGTGCTAAAAAGAAATGAGCTATGAAAACATGAAAGACCTTGAGGAACCTTAGATGAATATTACTGAGTGATAGAAGCCAGTCTGAAAAAGCTACACACTGTACACTGCCAAGTATGTGAGGTTCTGGAAAAGGCAACACTATGGGGACAGTCAAAGGATCCGTGGTTGCCAAGGAGGGAGAGATGAATAGGTAGAGCACAGGGGGTTTTTAGTGAAATAACTTTGGAAGACCCTATAATGGTGGATGTGTGTCATTATACATGTGTCCAAACCCACAGAATGTACAACTCCAAGAATGTACCCCAATGTAAACTATGGACTTCAGGTGACACTGATATGTCAATGTAGGTTCCTAAATTGTAACAAATGTCCCACTCTGCTGGGGAATGCTGATCATGGGGAAGCCATGCATGAGCGGGGACATAGGGCATATGGGGTATCTCTGTACCTTCCTCTCAACTTTGCTGGGAACCTAAAAACTGCCCTGAAAAATAAAGTATACTCAAGAAGAGAAAGCAGAGTGGCAAGGGAATGCCTAGAGAAGTGGGGTTTGCAGTAGTCCTGAAGAAGGGATGGGGTGTGAATAGCAGGGATTGTGTTTACAGGGACCAGCAACATTCAGGACTGCAATTCACCAGTGGGCTCAGAAGGGAAGGTTTTTACAGAAGAAAAGTAGGAGACAGGCTAGAAGGTATCTGAGCTCAGGCTAGGTACGACTGGAAATTCTGCATTAAAGAGCCTAAAATGTATTCAATTACCCACTGAGTACCTGAAGGTTTCAGCTAGTGCTATGAGATATCCCAAACATGCTTTAGAAATATTAATGTCCTAAATAAGCATCCTATTTGGACTTTTTTGAGGGTCAGTTCCATGTCTTCAAGTTAAATTATGTGAGATTCCTGCTATCACACCAGGAACTCAAAAGTACTTAAAACAATTTAAATCAAATAAATAGATAGCTTTGCTCAGGATCACGCTGCTTTACAAGAATCTTCCATTACCAATGTGGTGTGTTGCCCATATTGCCTGGAAAATTACAGGCTTTTAGGGACTCCTGCGTGATGGATTTGTCTAAATGTGTCTAAAAGGAAGTGCACAATGTAGACCGCATCAGCACTGGGCACTCGGCGTTCAGAACGCCTAAGTATCAAGGAAAGGTTTTCATTTGTGCTCTCCTGCCGTGCACTATCTTCAAAGGTCCCAGATTTATTATTTCATCACCAGATCGGAGAGGGGAGTTTGTACGAGATCAAACAAACACGAGTACTATGGGAAGGCTGGCAGGTGTTGGTGTATAAATTGCCCGATGGAAAATGTCAAAAGTTGACATCAGAGCAGTAGGAGGGTGGGGAGCACACAGAACTGAGAACAAATGATAGTGCCTTTCTGGGAGCCAATTCCTTATACAGTTCGGCTAATGCACTGCAAGAAACTCGAGGCTCAAAACCCACTGAGACTCCACACTGAAACCCATTAACTCAAAATATATTCTTGGTTAATCTTTTTGTAAAGCATCTCTTCATTTCTACACTGTTTTCATATCATTTCCATTGTTGTCTTTCATTTCTCTTTTCTTCCTCATTGTATCCTTCCCTTCCTGCCCCTCTCTCTCACACACACTCCTGCAGGCTTTCTTCTGTTCTACCCTACATGTGTCCCGTGTTTCTTATGCATCTCCTTCTTTGTGTCTCAGCCAATCTGTCAAGAGTGGTGTCTTGATAGTTAAAGCATCTTGCGAGGTAGAAAATCGTTACACCCATGTCCATGCCAGAGCCCTGCAGACGCAGGGACACAGGTTCGAGAAGGACTAGTAAAGGTCTCTACTCCCAGTCTCTTGCTCCTGACCGGGCTGTCTTGAATCGGATTCTGTACACCTGAGTAACCGAGTAGCAAGCAGTTCTGGAACATCTAGCTCAATGTCTGAGAGATGGTTTGTGTTTTGTGTGTGTCGGCCCATTTGTGCCCCACCCCTGTCCCCAAGTCCCTGCTCAGAGGCCCTCGTCTGGGACAAGCCCTTCCTGGCTACCTAACCTGAAATCACCACCACCCTCCTGGCCCTGAGCTCCCTTGCCCTGCTTTGATTTCATTGCACTTTTCATTTCTCGACCCTGCAATAAATATATATTTCTTTGTGGATAGAAACAAATAGTTCCTTTCTCCTCGGTGGCAGCACGAGTTCTATCACGTTGGAACGGTCCGGAGCACTGAGGTGGGCACCATGAAGAGCTGCATTTTCCAGGTGGAGACGCCGAGAGAGTACGGACCTAAGGGACCTCACCGAGGTCCCTTGGCTGCTGAGTTGCAGAGCAGATATGGGACCGCAGCTCGGGCGACCCCAGAGTCAGGGCCTCAACCGCAGCACTCTCTCCTGGCGGTGAGACGCTGATTATACAACTAGATGTTTGCATCCAGAAGGAGTCAGGCTTGAATGTGGCTTCAGTATAAAAACCAAAATAGACTGAAAAATCTATTTGTTCCCAAATTACTTTTCAATGCTCTGCTTTCCTAGTGAGAAAAGCTAGAGAGTAGCAACAAATTCTAAACCCCTATAAAAACATGGACTATCAGAATTTCTCAGAATGAAAGTTTTTGAGTACTATGTACAGTTGCTGGCCTGACATGGAGTTTAATCGACAATCTGTTTATTTTTATTCCCATGTTTCTGTGAGGTTCCCAGCCTCTCCAAGAATATGTAGCTGTTATGCTACCAGAGTCCAATAAATGTCATTTTACTTTATTTCTCAAAATCAGACTTAATCTGCAGTGGGCTCCAAGATACCAATCTCAGTAATTTGCGGTCTCCTCTCTTTCTCCCTCTGTGGAATCAAATGATGCTCCCAATATTTATTCTCCCTATTTCTTCAGTCATCTGTAGACATCTCTCCCCAGCACTGGCCCTTGTTACTTGTCATCTGCCACCCATCTCCTGGGCCTGCTTGTATGTGTTCTGTGCTGCTGTCTGCCTTGTGGCACTGGGCCCACACCTGGGCATGCTGAAGAACCAGTCCCTCTCCAACCTGTCCCTCTCTGACCTGTCTCTGGGAAGGCTCCAACTCTCTCTCTGAACTTACAGCTCCCGCTTCTGCAATGCAAACTTACCATCTACCTTCCCCTGCAGAAACAACCGAATACTATCTTCCTTAAAAAAACAAAACAAAACAACCTTACAAATATTACCCCCTGCCTTTCCTTCCTGGGCTTGGGTGGGAAAAGGAGATACTAAATTCAGTTACATTTTTTAAAATGAACTCAACCCATTACTTATAGTATCTGTATTAGATTTATTTGTGCTACCACTAAGTTTTCATTAATTCCCTTCATGCCCTGACCATTTGGACTGCCACGTTTGTATTACATTTGGCTGAGAAATAGATGTGCTATAGCCAAGAAAGAAGAAAACTCCTTTCCTTCTCCAGATAACATCAGACACATGATTTCTTCCGGGATCCTACGGCACAGGCCACCTCCCCTTGGTGGCTGGCGGCACCCCTGACAACCCTCTCTGAAAGCAGAGACCAAGGCAGTGGAGCCCCAGGGCAGGCCCGCCGCCTGCTCTAGCTCAGCACTAGCTGACGCTGTTGCGTGCTGACACAACTCACAAGTATTAACAGCTGAACAGAATTCCAAACCTTCTGTTCCTAACACATTTCTAACACCCTTCATAATCCACAGTTGTTATCAAAAGGCATTTGCAGCTGTGAACAAAGGCGGATGGGTAGGCAAAATAAATTAATAAGTAAAGAGTTTCCATGTAGAATGCTCAGCTCAGCATAGCTTGAACTCTTACCGTGACTCATCCTGGGATGAAGCAACCTGATCAGGTTACTTTTTTGTTTCTTGCCCTCATGCAGGAGAACATACTACTAATGCCAGTCAGGCAGTAGATTCATGGTTATAGAATACCTGCTGCACACAAAGAAATGTCTAGGTGCTAATGAGAGACAAGTAGCCATCCAGGAAGAAGATCTGTCGGTATGGTCGAAATTCAGTAACGATTCTTAAACATTTTGAACTTATAAAGTACACCATGAATATTGAGCAATGAGCATGTATCAGAGCAGGACTTCAAATCAGCAAAAGTGGAAGAAACTCCCTTTGTTTTTTTAAATCCTGACAGTTACTGTGTTCTTCAACTTCACTCCCTGTGGCTTTCAGGCTTTTGAATGGTGGAAAAGGTGGAACACTGAGGTTTCAGTCGATCGATATTCCACAGAGGAGTAACAAGCAACTGATCCTCCCCAAATGGTTCTCTAGTTGCTGAACATTGGTCGAGAGGATTTTTGATAGATTTTTCAGGTTCAATTATTATCTAAGTTAGGGTGTCAAAAGAAGAATGCAAATAATTGGGCTAAACCACCAATAATTCATGGATACAGCCAGCCAACCGGCCATCCTACAAACATGTATTGAGAATCTCATCCATCTCCTCTATGCCAGGCGTTGTCCTAGACACTGAGGATAAAATGATGATGAAGGTACATTCCCTGCCCTTCAGAGCTCACAGTAATTTTCCTGTGGTGGGACACGGAGCATCCCTGTGGCCTGCGTGGGATGCTGTGGAAGGCAAAGGAGTGGACAGTGGAAGAGGGACCTGGGGAAATTTCTGGAAAGAAGAGAACCTTGGGCTAAGTCTTCAAGGACAAGAAGGAGTTAGCAAGCTGGAGAAAACTGAGAGAATTACTCTAGGCCAAGTGTACAGCAGGTGCAAAGTTTTGTAAAAGAATGAGGGGATCGGGAGGACTTGGGGGAGTTCCATTTGTTCTGTGTGATGGAAATGTAAGCTTGAGGTGGGTATAGCAAGGAATGGGTTTAGCTCATATTAAGTCTTGTGAGTCATGCTAAGAAATTTGAAATTTACCTTGAGGTTCAAGAGGGAGACTTCTGAGCATTGAAAGGGGAAAGCCATGGGCAGATTTATGATATGGAAATATCAGTTGCACATAAGTGTGGAGGGCAAAGACTATAAAAATGGATAGGCTAGAGACTGGAGCCACGGAGACCTCTTTAGGGACCATTTGAAAATTGTAGGTGAGAATAGTGATGGCCCTAACGTAATAAATAGCAACATGTATCAGTAACAACCATTTAGAACATTTAGATCCTTATGAGTGGTTTCCTCCACCGAGAATGACACACACAGAATACCACTGGTGGTGCTAATTTTACAAGTATTAAAGCAGTGAACTCATCTGGAAACATAACTAATGCACACAGAATATTTTCCAACATTTCTAACACGGGGAAGAAGGGATGCTCCATTGTGCTTTTGCCTACAAAATCTCCCACTTCAGTCTTGTTCTGATTGCAACGGAGCTAGTAGAAAAAAGCACTTCCAGTCCGTGTCTGGTGAATTTATTCATAGTGAGATGTGACTCAGCTTAACAGATCTGTCCTTCCAGGTTCTTCCTTCTCCCACTCCCCACGCTCCCTCAGCACGCCAAGATTTAACTTAAAGCTAAAGAATGGACCCTAATCACAGAATATCTGGTGCAGTTGAAGTTAAGAAGACAGAAGAGGGAAAGAAGGCCTTCCAGATGTTCCTGAAGTCAACTGGACCGCAGAAGGGCCTCCCAATCAGTGACTGTGCCCTAGAGGATAGATCAGTCATGTGGAATAGACTCGACTTTAGAAGTGGAATTGTAATGAAAAGACCCCAGCCTAGGAATCAGATACATCTGGAACCTAGTCCCAGCCTGGTTTCTTATCTGTCACATGGAGGGGAAAGGCCTGCAGTGAGAGTGAACCCAGATAATACGCACGCTGCCCCCAAAACAGAGCGCAACTCAGTGTTGCTCAACCAGGGGCGATTTTGCACCCGCCCACCCAGGGACATCTGGCAGGTCTGGAGACACTTTTGGTTGTCACAACTGGGAATGGGAGTGCTTCCTGCATCTGGTGGGCATAGACCTGGGATGCTGCCTAACATTCTAAAATGCACAAGACAGACCAAGAACAAAGAATTACCCAGCCCAAAACTTTGACAGTGCTGAAATTGAGAAACTCTTGTCTGCCCAATAAATAATATTTTTGGCTCCTCACTCCCACTGTCCTATGATCCCCCCAGAATACGAATCAAAAGGAATGTCCCTAAGCAGAGCTGCCCGTCCACAGGACAGCCTCTGGCTGCTGGCTGGAGAGATTAACCTCTGTCATTGTCCCCACATCCTCCCCATCATGAGTACAATGACCTGTCTGTGAGGAATTCACTCATTCTAGCTCAGAGCTATTTACTTTCTCCTTTATTGTCTTTCTGAGTGAGTTTTATTTTCCACAAAATAAGGCCAGCAGCCCTGACACCTTGCTGGGCTCGTCCTGTGTCCTCACTGTGCTTCCCACCCCATCCCAGCCACCATCCTCGCCACTTCCAGCCTCCACTCCTCACTGTCCCCACAGGCCCACAGAGGACTATTCACTGGCCGCAGAGCAGGCGTGTGCTCTTGGCGAGTGTCCAGGGTGTTAGGACGTGGCCAGGTGTACAAGGCTGTCTGTGCAGCGCCCTGCTCTGGTGAGGAGTCTGCTCTGCAGGTGGGGTCCGAGCCCTGCGCCCTTCATTCTGCGCATGCTCGAGTGGAAACCAGACCGCTCTGACCGTGCTGAGTTGGGGGCCTCCGATGGATGCTCCCTCCACATGAAATAAGGGCAAAAATTTGAAAGAGAAGAAAGGAAACAGCATCTTTTCTTTTCTCTGTTCTTCATCCACATACGTGCATGGAGCCGGCACAGCACACATGCACACACACACTCACATGGGTCCATGCACATGCAAAAGGCAAAAGGATGCTGAGGAGCAAGCCACAGGCCCAAGAGCTGGCTTGGCTGTGGGCTGCCTGCAGGTCAGGGGCTCACAGAGCTCGTGCCTGCTCCCTCCGGGGCATGGACCCCCTGACACCCCGTCCCAGCTCTCCCACACAGCCTGCTATGCAGACTGTTTCCAACCTTCCCAAACTACTCCCTAAAATCAAGCGAATATGGTGATGGACACTGATCAGGGTCCCTAATTATTATGAGCTCAAGATTTCCCAGTGTAAGGTCTCCACCCCGTATCCAAGGGCTGCCTGGATCAACTGGCGACTGCACAAGAATTTAAGGGGAGAAGAAGAGACAGAAAAAATGGCAGTTATAGATAGGGGTTTGTGGATTCCTTCCACCCCTGTCTCTGGGGCTTGTTACCCCTTTGGGGGCGGGGGTGGGGGACCTGTCTCTCTGTCTCTCTCCTAGTTTCTGGGACTTGCCTGCAGGGAGCCTGACCTAATTGGGCCTCTGTGAAAAGAAGGACCTAGAAGGCCCAATGAAAGAGAGGAAACTCTATTCCTAAAGTACTGATTTTTTTGCTAGAAGTCACTTTGGTTAAAGTATTATTTCTTGATTTTCCAGTTCACACAATAGCTTAAGCTACCAGTAGTTATTTTCTCATGCTAACAACCTCACAGAAGCCACACTCAAAGGGCCTCTAATCCACTCCACTTGCTGCGTGCTCTGCGGAGTGGATAATGCACAGTCAGTTTCCTCCCGAAGGCCACCTCTACCTGTCCTGGCCTGTCCTAACGATGCTATGGCCACGGCACTTGGGAAGAGCTCTGAGAAGGTGCTGTGGGAGGGAGCTGGGGGACTCAGGCAGAGCTTTCTGGAAGAAGTGATGTCTGAGGAGGTGAGTTTTAAGGTTGAGTGGAAATCGTCCAGGTGGCCGGGAACTGGGAGAGAACCGTTGCCTGACAAAGGTGAGAGGGCACGGAAGGGCGCAGGGTGCTGGGAATTACAAGCACTGCCATGGCAGGAAAATGACTAAGAGGCCAGCTAGTGACAAGGGCCTGGAGAGGCAGGCGGGTGGGGCTGAGGTCACCTAGGACGCTACTAATGGCTTTGGCCTTGAACCTGCAGACAAGCAGAGGCCCTGAGTTTCCAACTTGGGAATGAGGTGCTCAGATGCACGTTCCGCTCCAGCCACTGTGGGTGGGTGGGTGGGTATAGCGAGAGAAAGGAAGCACTGTTCTGTCCTAACATGAAATTTAAATGTCTCCGAGATTTATTGGCAATACATGGGGTTAGTGACCGTGAATCATAGGCCACCAATTTAGGTAAGACAGACATTTTTTTTTTTTTGAAGCTCCCTTAAATTTCTCTTTCCAGCCTCTTGTCTGATCAAATATTTTAGAAAACTTTAACTAATATTTTGAGGCAACTCTGCCCCACAGACTGCGCCAGAGTTTGGGGAGTGCTTCAGCAATTCCAGGTAGGGGGTGAGGGGACCATCCCTCACAGTTTACTCTGCCACATGCCCACGCTCCTGGTGTGACCTATCTGTTTAGGGAGGAAAGGAAGTCGCGAGATAAAAGGGGAAAAATCACAGTTCATACCTAAAGTGGATTATTCCACCACAGTGGCCTTTAAAAAAAATCAGTAATCTCCACATCTAATGAAGAGACATCACTACTTTATGTTAGAGGTTGAGAGCCTGAGTAGAAGAGAGACAGGAGGCATAAGAGAAGAATTTGGATTCAGGATCCAAGAAAAATGTAAGATATTTAAAATAAAAATAGAACTACCATATGATCCAGCAATCCCACTTCTGGGTATTTATCCGAAGTAGCTGAAAGCAGGATCTCAAAGACTCTCCACGCCCTGTGGCCACCGCAGTGCTCCTCGCAGCCGCATGGTGTGGAAGCAGCCTGGTGTCTGCTGGCAGGTGAGCGGACAAAGAAAATGCAGTGTGCACGCACCTTAGAATGCTACTCGGCCTTTAAAAAGTAGGAAGTGCTGCCATTTGTGACAACATGGAGGACATCATGCTAAGTGAAATAAGCCAAGCACGGAAAGACAAACACTGCATGATCTCACTTGTAGGAGGCGTCTAAAAGAGCCAAATTCATAGAATCAAGGACTGGAATGGCGGTTGCCAAGCAGGTGAGGAAGGGGATGTTGCTGTTCAGTGTGTATAAAGTTTTAGTTATAAAAGATGAAAACGTTGTAAAGATGTACAATGCTTATAGTTAACAGTAATGTATTGCATGTATGGTAAAAACTTTGTTAAGAGAGTAGGTCTCATGTTTTGGTTTTTTAACCACAGTAAAAAAGTAAAAAATGAAATATTCCAGGTACCATTATTGAAGCAGCAGGACTAATATTTCTTAATAAAGTCCAAAAATGGGGGAAAAAGTGAAAAAAAAAAAAAAGCAATGAGCTTGGAGTGAGGATCCATGGAGGAGAGGGGAGAGAGCCCTGGGCTTCTGGACCAGGTGGAAGGCCACGGCCCCGCGAAGCTGGGCATGACAACAGGAGCAGGAAGGGTGAGCAGTGCGAGGAGACGCCCAGGCACTCGAGGGCCGAGGCCAGGGCCATCTGTGATGCGCCATCCCTAGCAGCTGAGCTGCCCGGAGTCTGTGCACCGTGACTGTTCCCCAGTGCTGGCGACCCCGAATCTAGTGTCCCATGGGGGCTCCCGCTCCGAGGCCCAGCAGCACCTCAAATCGCATCTGCAGGGTGTCCTGCCAGGACTCTCCTCCTCAGGGCGCCCCAAGCGTCGGCGTGTTCTCTACAAACTCCGCGCCTCGCCTTCTGTGAACGTTTCACGCGTTTGCCTGAACGTTTTCCCTGTGTGTAGAGGTTGCTCTCCTTTAGCTTCCAGTTTCCATCACAGCACACCTGCTCTGTCCTCTGGGCACAGAGGAGCCCCCAGTGTAGGAGACGGGGTGCAGGACTGTGGGGTGCCAGTGCTGGCATGGCCGTACCAGCTAGATGATCTTAAACGAGCCACAGGCTGCTCAGGCTCCGCTCCCAGCTTTGTGAATGAGGAAATGACACATGTTCCAGAAACTCCCAGGGGTGTTACGGTGATCAAAGGACACAATGTATGGAAATGGGTGGAATGCACGCTGCGCTAATGGAAATCATTAGGTGCCTTTCCCTTACACGTTCCTGTTTTTCTCTGTCCCACTCCCGCCTTTCCTTCTCTTAGCAGCCCCTCCCGCTGGAAAGCGAAGCTTAAAACCATCTGGGGAAGAGGCGCTCGTGGGTGGAGGTGCTCGGGACTGTGGAGAATCTGCGTGCCAGGGAAAGAACAGAGGACGCTGCCCTCGGGAATGTGCGATGCTCTCCTCCGACCCGAGTCCGCCCGGAACTCGGCAGTCGCAGAGGAGGCCCCAGGCTCCAGTCTGAGCCCATCACAGATGAGCACTTTTTTTTCTTTTTCACTCTTGGCAATGTGGGAGAATGGCACTTGCTTATCCCCATTCCAAGCCCAACAAAATGCAGCTTTCATCACTTGGTAGTGTACGTGTCCCTGCAGAGGCTCAGAAATCAATGTGCATTGATTCTTAAGCTAGGAATTCATAAACGTCTTTAAGGTCATGGATTGATTTTTTACTTTCAGTAAAAAACTGTGAGACTCCAGATCTTTCCCTTCATTTCTGCCACCTTTCTCATCTGCAGGGCCACACGCCCTCTCCACCTGCGTGTGCCTTGCCTTCCCTTCCTCAGTGCCACCAGGAGGGAGAAACACTTAGAGAGAGAGAGAGAGATGCTCGAACAGTGCTCCTGCTACATCAAAGCTTCTGGGCACCGGTATAATCCCCAGATTTATCAAATAGTGGGAACAAATGGATTGGAAGGATGACACCACAAACCAGTGCAGTGACTGGAATAGACACATCAGCATTTGCCCCATCAGAGCTGGGCAGCGAGGGCTTGATTGCTGAACAAAGGCCTGGAGTCAGACTGGCGTCCTTCCCCACGGCGGTGCTGCCCACAGCTCTGAGCACTGCGTGGGAAGAGCACTTGAGCTGGCATCCAAAGGTGCCAGCTACCCACGTCACCAGGGCAACCTCCTGATCACCTGGACCCTCGGTCTATCCACAGCTGAAAAAATTTTAAAAAATATCATGATAAACGTAAAAGTAGTTTTTAGACTGTGAGGTGTCAGAGGAGCACAAGATAATTACCGCTCTAGTGTTCCAAATCTCCCTCACTTATATTTAGAATAAAAAAGTTTGAAAGAAATTCATGAATGCCATGGCTGATAGGGTTATCATAGATTCCCTTCCTTCTTTCCTCTTTTCAAAAAAATTTCCTTGTGATAAAACTTAACATGAGCTCTACCCTCTGAAAAGATTTCACAGTGTAGATAGGATACCTCATTGTTATCTGCAGGCACAACGTTGTGCAACAGACCTCTAAAACTTACTTATCTCGCATCACTGAAATTTTATCCTCCCTCCTCCAGCCCTGGCAAGCACCATTCTGTTCTTGCTGCCACGAGTGTGACTGTTTTAGAAACCTCATCTACGTGGAATCATGGAACTACCATATGATCCAGCAATCCCACTTACGGCTGTTTATCCAAAAGAGTTGAAATCAGGATCTTAAAGGGATGTCTGCACCCATGTTCACTGCAGCATCATTCGCAGGAGCCAAGATATGGGAACAGCACGTGTCCATCAGCTCATTAATGGATTTTAAAAATATGGTGCATGCTTACAATGGAATATTGTTCAACCTTAACACAGGAAATCCTGCGTGTGTAACCACATGCATGAACGCAGTGGTCATTGTGCTGAGTGAAATAAACCAGGCACACAAGGACAGAGCCTTTTTTGCTCTCTTTCTGTCTACACTATCGAGGCAGTCAAGCATGAATTCTGCAGCCAAACACCACTGTAGTCACATCCCGACCTTACTGTTTGGTAGCTGTTTCCTGCCTCCTCACCTCCCTGAGCCCCAAGTTTCCTCATCCATAAAAGGGGACAATAGCACCCATTGCATGAAGCTGTCGAGAGTATTTGGAGCAAGATAAGTTAGGCTCCTGCGCCAACTGTGCAACAAACAGGGGCTGCCACGGCCATCATCATCCTGCCTCCGTGGGTCCCAGCCAGCCAGCTGCAGGCTCGAGTGACACCTGCAGCCAGAGCCAGGCCTCCTTCAAGTCTGTCACCAAGGCCCCTGGACTTGGGCTTGCTGGACCCCGCCCAGACAGCTCTCCGTATACCCGGCAGTTGGCTCTCCCACTCCCCGGTGAGCTGGGTCCCGTGGCTTTGCGGTGTCAAGCTGCTCAATTAGCAGCAAATCAAGATGTTCAGATGGTGCCGGGCCAGCCAGAGCCCACCTCCCCAGGGAGGGTGGCAGATTGTGCTGCACCGGCCATCAGCCTCCTGCCAGCCCCACAGGCCTCTGCGGCACAGCAGCCTCCTGTCAGAATCCTCCCAGTTCTCCCTGCCCTCTGGCTCAGGGCCTGCAGGCCATCAGCACCTGTCCCTGGGACCTGGGGCTCAGCTGCGCCTGCCAACAGGTCCCCTCTCATTAGCAGAAGCCCCCTGCTGGCAGGTGGGCGCACACAGGTGGGAGCCCCACGTGGGCTTCTCTGGCCTGGGGTGGTGCCCCCTGACCCCTGCCCTGCCCAGCCTGCTTCATACCATGCGCATATGGGAGGGCTTTAACAGCCACACGGCCCCAAAGCAGCTGGAGCTAAAGGTCCATCCTAGGCATGACCTGAGCCCACAGTCATCATCAGAAGATGACCTGGCAGAGAATTACCAAAGGTAACTGGGCAGAGACTCAGGTGATAGGCAAATGTCCAGCCAACCAGTTGATACCATGAAACCCCAGAGAGACCAGATGACCAATGATATGCAATATGCTCTTCCATCATTAAAGCATAAAAGTAGGCCTGCTCTGGCACTTTTAGCATAACCTGTGGGTACCCATGTTCACCTTCTCTCTGACCTATATACAAATGCTCTGGGTGAGGGGGACAGAGGAGCACACAGGGGTGGAGAGAGGGACCAAGGAACTACCATCCGGCCCCACACTATCTGGCTTGTTGTCCCCAGAGCTTGTGCGAGGCACATGAGGGGCAGGCAAGGCAGGGCCTTGCACCAGGAGCTTGGGGCCAAGCAGGGAGCAAGGCTCACACAGAAAAATGAGTAACAGGGCAGGTGGGGTGTGTCTAAGTGCAGAGGAGCATGGCCTGGTCCCAAAAGCAGGGGCTTCGGAGAAGGACCAGAATTGTGGGCAGAGGCCTCACCTGTGTTAGGCGTCAAAAACCGAGTTTCATCCCAAACTGCCTCTTTCTGGGGTTGCCTTCCACAAGGAGGGTACTTCAGAGATGCCAGCTTCTTTAAATGTGAGTCTCAATAGGGAAGATGGAGAAATGCACCCCACTGGTGACCGGGAGATGGGGTCACCTGCACAGTCACTGCCCTCCATGGGGATAGGAAGTAAAAACGAAGACCAGATGGAGCAGACTGGTTCCTCTCCCTGCCCCACTTCTCCCTCCTCATTGGGGTTTCAGAGAGGCAGGACACACCCAGACACACCCAGCAACGCCCGGGCTCCCAGCTCATCCTTCCAGTGGAGGCGAGAGTCACAGGGACTCCACTACTTCAGTAATCGGAGCGGAGACTCCCAAGGTGGAGCCCTTCCAGGATCAGCACCCCAGCTTCTGTGCGATATCCCATCAGGCCCTCTCTTATTCCCCTTCAGCTGCCAGCACAGAACTCGCTGGGGCTGCTCCCTGAGGAGTATCGCTGGGGTCATGCTCTTCTCCTCGCTGTCACCTCCCCGTAGTCCTGGCAGATGTCCACAGGGATACGACTCCTCAAAAGGCAGTTCAAGTTCAGCTTCAGACTAGACAGTGCTAACTCACTCCAGTGACCCTATCACAGACTATTTGGAAAGGGACAGAGTCAAACGCATTTCTTCTTAGCTCTGAGCAAGGGCATCCCGCCAGAGCAGCGCCTCTGTTTTGGGGAGGTGGCTGGCATCGGAGTAGTGTGGGAAAAGAACCAGAACAGAGAAGCATCAGCTCACACAAGGAAGAGCTGGAGAGTTATTTTGCAATGCACAAAAAAGATCCTTAAAGAGTTGCTGGGAACTCCTCTGTATCTACATGGAGATTGTTGGCATTGTTACTGTAGCTCCTCGCCATGCCCTACGCATCTCATCTCTCCCCTCCTGGGCTCATCCTCACAGGTGGAGCCGCTCCCTCCTAATCTGTTCTTCCTGGGTTCAGTGCTGTGAAGTAAACATAAGACACGCACCAGCTCGCTTGCTTCATAAAGTTGGAAGCTTACTGCTGTTTTACTCAACTATAGTAGCACCTAATCTCTTTCTACTCCAATGGGTTTGTTTCCAGGGAGTGGCCACAGCCCACAGGAAGGCTGGGGAGACATGCGGGGAAGTGGATACATGGTGCGCCCGGGGCCCCGGCCCACAGCAAATGGCTAAAGCTGTTACCAGGGGCTCCAAGGCCCAGCGTGCCAGGAGGAAGCCCCAAGATACAGAAGTCAATAAGACCAGAGCCTGGAAGTTTTTCAGAACAGGCAGTACATGGAGAAAACGGCAGTGGAGATTCCTGTATGGAGCAGTGACTTAATGATTTTAAGTGCAAATTGTCTCTTCTACCTGCTTCACCCGCAATATGCCCAGGCCTTGTTGGAGTCTTAAAGAGGCCATGTTGATGAGTGACATTTGACAGCAATAATGAGAATATGGGAGGGGTAAAGAACTCTACAGAGTTTCTTTCTCTGTTTATAGCCTTTCTCAGTTTAACTAAGAATGGGGCAAAGTAATGTAAACAAATTACAGACCCTTTAAAACTCTTATAAATACTTGGAACTTTTCACCAGAAAAATGCACATACACAGAAAAATGTAATACATAATTTCTGGTGATTCACTGTCCCCCAAAGGCAAATTCCCTAAAGCATTCATAGGTGCCAGGCTCAAACCCCTGATGTGAAAGACACAGAAAGTGAAATAATAAACACTGGAGACTCGGAAGGAGGGTGAAGGAGGATGAGAGATGAAAAATCTCTTGATAGGTACAATGTCAGACTCCACACATATGCACTATATCCATGTGACAAAACAGCACTTGTACCCCCTAAATCTATAAGAATAAAAATAAACAAATAATTGCAAAAAAATAAATCCATAAAACAGCTCTGATGTGAGAAGATAATCTGGCCTGTTCTAACCTCCTGGGCTTTCTGGTCTTGGGCCGCCAGGGAGCCTCCTGTGGATGTGCTGCCTGTGATGGCTCAGTGTCATCCTGGGGTCAAGGCACGGACTCAGTGGGAGTGAAGCCCCCAGGACCTCAGGTCTGGTGTTGTCTTTGCAGTGAGCTGTCGGGTGGGGAGGTACCAAGGATGGAGTCATCTTCCCCGAAGCAGACCAGGACTTCTGGCCTCCTTTCTACCCCACTGGCTTCTGGAGTCTCTCCAAAGACAGCAGCAGGCACCAATGGCTAATTGCTCCGAAATAGCTAGTCTCCATTTCAGGGTGCTGCTGGCTTTTGCTTTAGTAGCTGGCAAATGAATCCTGCTAGGGATTATAATAACCCTGTCCTGGCTGTGTTCCCTGGAATCTTGGCCTCTTTCCCTGGCACTGGTCCCACAAGGGGTGGAAATCTCTGAGTATTTATCCCCTAGAAGATTCCCCGTGCCTGCCTGGCTCCCAGCCACACCGCACACAGACGGCCGCTTCCTCCACCTCCCCGTGGGGCCGATCCTGCACCGACTCTCCCCTATGCCCATCAGCCCACCTCTCTGCTCAGTCCTGACCTATTCCCCTGATGGCAGCTCTCTCCCCACAGGGCTGTCCTTCTGTCCATCTGGACCTGCCCCTCTCTTCCCTCTTCTCTGTCCTCTCTGGCAATGCTTTTGTTTTGCAGAATCTTTTCCACCAAAAAGGGCAAGGTTCTGAAGGAAGAACCAGGATGGTTCTCTGACTGAAGACAGACTAGCAACCACCGAAACAGTGAGCAAATAGAGCCGTTACTTCCTCAAGGAGCTGACTATTGGTTCACCCTTCCTGATAACAAATATGTGGTTCCTAGGGCAGGGAGTGAAGTGACGTTTCGGTCTGCGTCTCCTAACACTAATGTAGACTGCTTGGTCATGGCATGGTGCTATCAGAGCACAGAGGAGGGTAAAGCCTTCAAGTATTTGAATACTTATTCAAGCCTTGAATACTTACCAGGTGAGTTACTGTCGTTTTGGGTATCAACGTCCCCCCACCAGCTTCTGAGCTTCATGAAGATAGGAACTAGATATTATAATTCGTTGTAGCTATTACTACCTACTCCTTACCCCAAATCACCAAGGATGGGGGCAGGGAAGAGGAGTAGCCAGCACAAGACAGACAGAGATGGAAAGCTCAATAAACCTGGTAAATGAATGAACTTTGACAGACCAACTTGTATGGCTTTCAGCAAGCCCTTTCACAGAGTGTTGAGTTTTAGTGTAAACGAGCCCTGCATGGTGACAGTCACTTAGAACAGTGAGGCTGACCAGTGGAGAGCAATGACGCCCACATGGGACTTTTCATTCCATTAGGTCCTTGACCATGATCACACATGAAGAGGACTGGGGAGAGGGCATGTAGCTGGGTCCCAGCATGGCCGGCAAGCACACTGAGAGCAGGCTGGCGCGACTGTGGTGTAGGAAGTACAGCACGTTTCCCTTAAGTCAGCCTACCAAGTGCTGCACCCCACGCAGGAAGGTTCGCAGCTGCTTCCTTCAAGGGGCACTAACACTAAGCAGAGACCTGACCCAGAAGCCCCTGCAGACTTGCAATCCCACACGGCCACACCGGGCAGGAGGACAGTCCCTTCCCTTCTGCTCCATAGCTTTCCGCTTTGTAACCCAGACCTGCTGCCTTCCTAGCAACGACATCGTAATATGGTTTCCGAGTGCCCTTTGCCAAGTCACTATTGGCAACCCAAGGCAATTCAGCTGCAATCACAATAAATAAACAGCAGTAATTAAAGCACCGCATAATAGATCATATAAAACCTGTATATGGCTGAAAAGCTGAGTAAGTGGCATTTTAACAAGAGGAAAGTGGGGTGGGCCAGCTCAGAGGGAATGTGTTTGGGAAACTAAACTGTTTTCAAGCAGCGATTGTGAATTTCTCACATTCCAGTGAATTCATGGCGTTGCTGCACACACCAGAGCCAGGCAGACTCTGCCCGTGCAACGAACTGCAGACGTTGCCGGAAAATCGAAAACGGTGCGTGACGAGGAGCCTGGAATTCTGTCAGAAATTGTTCGGTTAAGTCAGAAACTCAAAAAGGGTAGCACAGAGGGAAGTGCACGTGCTGGGTCTCCCTCATGCAGGGTCAGACAGCCTCTGCAGAGAAGAGAGACACACCCCACGAGGCTGCACAGAAGCGGATCTCAGAGGAGGGTGGTCCTGGCCGCGAGGAAAATTCCCTTTTCCTGCTCAGCTCCTTGAGGAGGCAGCACAGGGCTGGGAAAATATGTGCATGTGCTTTGGAGCCTGAGAAACATGGGTTTGCACAGGAAATCTCCAATTTATCAGCCTAAGCTACCTTAACCTCTCCAAGTCATCGCTCACCTCTTAAATGAAATAACTGTTTCATCTCTTCTGAGAATGAATGAAGTGCTGATGTATGGGACGCACCACAGAGTTTAGCACACAGTGGGTATTGATAGATGTCTGTCCCCTCCCATCCAGCTCCCAGTGCTGTATCTAGAAAGGTCAAGTGACCTTGGCTCAATGGGAAGTGCTGGCCTTGGGGGTTAGGGCCACTCTGGCCCCATTCGGGCCCTGCTTTGTGTCTTGCTACCGTCCCTGGCACCAAGAGTGTTGAGACCAATGTGTCCCAAATCTCAAAAAGAAGGCTTTGAACTGAGGGAAAGATCATCTTCCCACTGCCCAAATGCTTGGCCTGTGGCTAAGGGACAGTGGGAATCCAAGGAGGAAGGCATTAAGGCTGCCCCAAGTCATTGGGAAAAACATCAAAAAGAGAGTTGATCATGAACGATCCTTGAGTGAGAACCAAGAATATCTTCCCCCAGAAATGTAGAGAAAGAAATCCCAAGCAGAGGGAAGAGCCCGAGAAAAGGCGCAAGGAAGGCACGTGCTGCACTCAGCGTGTTTGCAAATGCCTTGGAAGTGCCTGCAGGCGGGTGGGGCTGTGCGCGTGCTCCCTCCTTCCGATTCAGCCTTCCTCACAGGGACTGCCGGGCCTGTGAGACCCTGCATGTTTCTTTGGAGCGCCAGCCACAGACCACAAAATTGGGGATACCTGGAAGACCTAGGGAAAGAGGGCTTGGGGTATGCCCCGCAGAAGGAGAGGGCTTGGGGAATGCCCCACAGAAGGAGAGGGCTTGGGGTACGCTCCACAGAAGGAGAAGGCTTGGGGTACGCCCACAGAAGGACAGGGCTTGGGGTATGCCCCGCAGAAGGAGAGGGCTTGGGGTACACCCACAGAAGGACAGGGCTTGGGGTACGCCCTGCAGAAGGAGAGGGCTTGGGGAACGCCGCACAGAAGGAGAGGGCTTGGGGTACACCCCACAGAAGGACAGGGCTTGGGGTACGCCCACAGAAGGACAGGGCTTGGGGTATGCCCACAGAAGGACAGGGCTTGGCGTACACTCCGCAGAAGGACAGGGCTTGGGGTACGCCCCGCAGAAGGAGAGGGCTTGGGGAATGCCCCACAGAAGGACAGGGCTTGGGGTATGCCCACAGAAGGACAGGGCTTGGGGTACGCTCCACAGAAGGAGAAGATTTGGCATACACTCCGCAGAAGGACAGGGCTTGGGGTACACCCTGCTGAGGATGTGAGCAGCAGGCTGGGGGGGTGCTCTAAGTTTAGAGCTTGAACTTGGAGCAGGGTTAGGAACGGGAGTGCCACGGTAGGGAGAAAGCTGACTCCATAGTTCCCTAATTGAGCTGAGATCCACCCCCCAACACCTCCTTGTTTTTAACACCTTCTAATATAAAGAGAAGAAATTTAAAAGGAAAGCCAAAGATGACAGTTGTAGGGTAAAAAAGGTGGGGGAAATATGTGAGGAACAGAAGGCTTGGAATTCTGCTCTGCTGTCAGTAACGCGTGAGGTGTCCCCAAGGAAACCACAATAGCTGGGGCTCAGGGTGGGAAGAAATGGGGGTCGGAGAGTCTCTAGTGAGTCTTGACACAGCCTTTTCATGTCAGACCCGGAAAGGGTCCTGATGTCCCCAACGGTCCTGACGCCTTCCAAGGCGTAGGACACAACCTGCCTGGCTTTGGTCCTTCCTTTGCCTTTGCCGCTTCTCTCTCTTTCCTGTCGACTTCGCAGGCTGTGGTGGTGACACTGCCAGCAAAGTACTTAGCCCTTTCAAAGCGGGAAGTGAAGCACTCCATAAACCTGCAAGGAAATTTTTGAGACTCATGAATTAGTAGGCTACGTGGTATTGGCTGTTTAGTGGATTCCTTGAAGAAAGGTAAGTGAAAATTCTTAGAAATAGAGTTTAGCCTCATACATTAGCTAAACTCATTCTCAACACAGTGAAGCACGGAGTTCTAAGTCATTGAAACCACAGGTCAAGTTCACCCTAAATCCTAAACCCTCTCTTCTCTCAATGACTGAGAATCCAGCTCTGTCTTCCTGTCTACACGGAGCTCGGCGCTCCCTGGCCTGTAGGTGAGTAGGCAGCAGTGCAGTCCCATTCCAGGCCACGCTTCCTGCCTTTGGGGGAAGCCAGTTCTATTGCCTCCCTGGGCCCTCCTTCCTATAGTCATCGGACACCTGCGAGCTTACCTGCTTGGTCTCCTCAAGGAGAAACAAGAAGAGTCCTTCTGCAGCAATAAAAAGCTGTGAAAGATGAAGTTCTTTCTAGAGATAAATCTGGGTGTGTGAAGTTCACAGGAGCATTATTCAGTGTAATTCTCCCCCGTGGCTTCACAGATTCTTGTGGCCCCACTAACAAGCAGCTGCTCCAGGAACAAACAAGGTGCTGATGTTGGATCTGAAGGAACCAGCAAAGGAAGGTCCACACCCACTTGTTCCTCCTGCTGTCTGGAGGCAGGACACCTCACAGGTGTCACAACACTGGCGTCTGCCTGACATTGGAGCCAACTTTCAATGAGCTGAACAAATGTGTTCAAAGTTGTTACAGATCATCTCAAAGCCATTTATATTTGGCTTCATAATGCGTGATGGCAGGGAGGTGGGACGGGGTGGGAGGTGGCAGTGGAGAGGCCTGGGTAGGAGAGAGTTGCCAAAGATTTATCTTTCTAATTATGCTTTGCTTAGGGCTAATATTAAAATGAGTTTCAATTCCCTGAGCACACAGCAGCTCAAGAACATGCTGGGCATTGGGCAGGCTGGCCTACGATTTTAAATTTGCTTAAGACAGACATACCTAGGTAAGAGCAACTTGGCTATTAAAGCCCTGCTTTTCTGCCCCTGGGTCTGGCCAGAGACCTCCAGTGTCCCTCCTGGTCTGGCTAGTCCCAGAGTTCACAGAAGGAGGATGGGAGACCAATCACACTGCTATGCGCGCAGCGCTGCACATGCCTTACACTGGCAAATGAATTCATTAGATGAACCACACAGCTCTTTGTTACTGCTATAAGGTGAAATAACCTTAGATAGGGTAAATATTAAGCAATTATCAAATTAATGCAAAATGGTATGCCTCTTCTATCCCTAGTGCCAGGGATGTGTTGTGCTAATGATTTTTGCACCTGCTGAGCATAATTAGTGAGTAATCTGCACGGTGTGTAATTACTGGGTAACCACATGATATTTACCAATAACTTCCTGCTAGGTAAGCACCAAGAACCCTAACAAGTAACTGTTGGGACTAACTACAGATGAAATGAGAACTGAACCCAAGTTTGGCTTAAATCTAGGTGCCAATGCAAACTTTCTTCAAGGAATACAATTTAAGTTGTGAGCAAGCTCCCTACCAAAAGCTCCACCCTCCTGGCTGCGTAATCAGACCTTGGAGCATAAGCACCAAACGTTCCAAGACCCCTTGCGCATAAAGGAGAAACAGTACCACGAGTCCCAAGACTTGACGTTGAGGGAGACACTTGAGGTCAGCCCCGGTTTTTTATATGTAAAATGGAGATCAGCCTATTCAGTGGCCTCGTTCTGTCTAGTGAATGAAACAATGAGTGTGGAAGCAGAGTTAGAGATGTGAAACATAATAGTTATTAAAACTATGATTCCAACCTGGTTTACATCATGCAGGCTGAGAAATTTTATATGAGAAATTGTAGGAGGGATAGATGTGGTTAGAAAAGGACTAGAAACCCCTCAACCCACTCCCACCCTCAGTGGTATTTAGAAAACCTTCTAGACAGGAGGTGAAGCCTTTGCACTCTACAAAGGCTTTCCCCCACACACATGCTCCAAGCATGCATGCACACACACATGTGCACACATACATGCCCCCTGCATGTCACTCTTTGAAACTTTCTCATATGTAAAATATCACAAGTGTTGATCTGAAGCAGAACGCAGAGGAGGAATTAGTGCCAGGCCTGAAGATTCCCAGAATGTGTTCAGGTACTTAGTTTGAACTTCAAATAAAAGCTCTGAAAGCATTTTAGTCATACCTCTACCCCCATCCCAACTCACTTAGGTGCTTGCACCAACTCTAGCCACAAGGTCTAAGAGTCAAGGCTGAGAACAGAAGAGAGCTGTGGGCAGGAAATGGGATTGGAGGGGGATGAGCACTGTCAAACCTGCTAGGCTCTCCTCTAACACTACAGTCCCCATCCCCAAGCCATGGACCAGTACAGGGCCACGGCCTGTTAGGAACTGAATGCACAGCAGGAGGTGAGCAGTGGGTGAGCGAGCAAAGCTTCATCTGCAATTGCACCCACTCCCCATCACTCACCATGCCCCCAACCCTGGTTCGTGAAAAAATTGTCCTGCATGAAACTAGTCCCTGGTGCCAAAAAGGCTGCAGACCCAGCACTGCCACAGGAGTGTGTTCTCCACATTCTTTTCATCTGTGCCTCTGTCACTGATCCATCCCCCTAAGTTGGCCTTCAGCATTACATGGGGCACCCCTGACCTCCCGCTTGTCTTTCTACTCAGAGGCGAACTTGTGCAGCTCTCACTGGCCTTCCACCCAGGATCACCATGGCAAGGCCAGCGGTCACAAGCAGCTAATGAGAGTGAGATGCACACTCTGTGCCCCAGAACAGAGTGCAGGTAACTCGCCATTTGCAGGTCAGACCCAAGACCTCACCCTCATTAGGGCCGAGCCCCAGCCAGGTGAGTGAGTCACTGCGCAAGGACACACACAGAGTTCACTCAAGTAATACTCCTACTTCTAGGCGCTAAATCCTTCGTGAGACAGTGCGGCATAGTCGTAGATACAGGTGAGGGATTTGCTCTGGGTATTAACTGGAATCGACATTGTATTTTTGAGGTGCCCTTGCTGTGGCATAGTTTTACAAATATCTCTTTCTTTCTTTCTTTTTTTTTTTTTTTTTTGAGAGACAGTCTTGCTTTGTTGCCCAGGCTAGAGTGAGTGCTGTGGCATCAGCCTAGCTCACAGCAACCTCAAACTCCTGGGCTCGAGCAATCCTGCTGTCTCAGCCTCCTGAGTAGCTGAGACTACAGGCATGCGCCACCATACGCGGCTAATTTTTTCTATATATATTAGTTGGCCAATTAATTTCTTTCTATTTATAGTAGAGACGGGGTCTCGCTCTTGCTCAGGCTGGTTTTGAACTCCTGACCTTGAGCAATCCGCCCACCTCGGCCTCCTAGAGTGCTAGGATTACAGGCGTGAGCCACCACGCCTGGCAGTTTTACAAATATTTAAGCAACTTCTTAGAAATGAACAGAAACTACAATGATTTTCACTAGATACAATCACAATCTCTATTTTAAGTTTTAATCTTATTTATTTTTACTGTGAATAGCTGATCCATACATTCACAAAGTTCAAAATGCAAGAGACAAAGAGCACCCAGTGAAATCATTTCCTCTCATTCCTGATCCACACCACAAAGGTCTCCCCTCTGTCACCCGGTTACCTATTTCTTATTAATCATCCCAGAAATAGTCTATAAGCAAATATATAGGCTTTTCCTCTGCTTATTTCACACAGACAGCAAGATATGATATGATATATACTCCCCTAGGTAAAGTGTGTTTAATGGGAATTTTCAAAGTGTTTTTAAAAGATTCAAACATAATTTTCTTGTTTATATAATTTTTACATCCTAAAGACTGGACCTCAGATGAGATGACTCCTAGAAGATTTTTTTCAAATCTTTGATTTTTCATCCACTTCCTGGGTGCCTACTAGGTAAAACAAAATACTACCTTTGCTTATTCAGCAAACATACTATCTTGGGTAAGAACTTGGTGGTGGTGAGGCTAAAACTAGCCATCCACATTTACAAAAATAAGCACAGAATCACCTTATATTGCCGGTTTCTTTTACTCTCTCCTTTAGCAGAAGCAGTGACATGTGCTGATTACTGCTGGGGGCAGGAACACAGGAAATAATTAATTCAGCGTCTGGTATGTGCTGAGCAAAGACATGCTCCCTTACCCTTCCCACGACACTAGTAGGTGAGGATAATTATTCTCACTTTTAGGTAAGACAGCGAGACTCAAAGAAGAAAGTTTGCTTAAGGTCATATGGTTTATTGGTGGGGAAGTTGGAGCTGAAACTGTTTTCTAATCCCATACTCTTCCTTCCTTACCAACCTGTCCTATGATGTTTTAAAAGTGATAAAAATTCAAAGAATTTTAGAGCAACATGTGTAAATGTTAAGGCAAAGAAAATAGTCCAACTTATATCAAGCCTTGGTGAGGTGCCTCAAATAGGTCAGAGTGCAGCCACTTTACCTCGTTTGGTAGCAGTAACACTAGACCTTCCTGCGGAAAATGTCGACTTAAAATCCCTATTTTTTTTAGTCTGCTGGTCAGTGTCTGCACTCACATTAAGTGTCCTCCTGGGGCCTAAACAGTGGGAGGTACGTGACAGCCAAGAGTAGAGAGACACCTTGAACTGCTGCCTATTCATTTTGCCCTGATGTAAAATAGAATGGCCTGCATCCTGCTATTTAATTTTAACTCCATTTCATAAACTCTCAAAATTGGTTTATATATATTTAAAAAACAGCTTTTTCAATCACATTCCTAGATGATCATAGGGAAGGGCTCTCCTCTCTGTTTTCTTCAATTTTCACCCTTCTCAATTTCATGGAGAACCAGGAAGACTACTGCTGCAGCAGCTTTCATCTGGGTGAATTATAGGATGAAGACAGGTCTTTAGACCTCAAGTCTCAGATCCTAACTCACCTCTTTTAGTATTCAAAGAAGGTGTACAACTGTACAATGTACCAATGTATGTCTCTCTAAAATTTATATGTTGAAATCCTAAATCCAAGGCGCTGCTCTTAGGAGGTGAAATCTTTGGGAGGTGCTTAGGTCATGAGAGTTGAGCCCTCATGAGTGGGACTAGCACCCTTATAAGGGAGAGCCTGGGGAGCACTTGTGGCTCTTTCATCATGTGAGAATACAGTGAGAAAAAGGTCATCTATGTCTTTTCTTCAAGAAGGCTGACTACAAGCATTTTAGGCTTGCTTTATCTACTTATAAGAACCAAAATAGTGTACAATCACACCTTGAATACATTATCCAAGGAGAACACAAACATTCAACAGAAAAGCAACAGGAAACACTAACATCTAGGAAGAAGGAGTAAAATGGGCAGGTTATGTGGTCAGGACCTGCCAGGAACTGGGAGTGACTCTCCAGTTTGGGAGAGAGTAGTGAGTGTCTTTGCGCAGTCCACTTTCCCACTGGGGAATCATGCAATCTGTGATATGGGAGAACACTTCGATCTTCGAAAGTACTGAATCTGATTTGGGGAGTGTCTGAGAGAGTTTGGGAAGGAACTGCTCCAGGGAGGGAACGCACCCTGGCTCCCATGCCCTTTCTGGAACCTAAGCAGACGCAGAAGGATGCCATTCTCAATCTTGGCTTTTAATAGACTGTGTGTCTTCTGGGAATGAGTGGCACCAGTCCTAGGAATTAGGGAAACTCAGGCTTCTGCTTGTATATCTGGGGCATAAATAGGTGTGGGGGGGGAGAGCCTTCTGCAAACAGGACTGAGAAATGAGCATGCCGTGAGCTGTAGCTGTTGTCGGTGGAAGGGAGAAACTCCCACAGCATCTGAGCAGAAACAGAGTTGCTGCTGAGGCTTGGTCTTGAGCTTGGTGGGGGCTTCTATGGCCTGGGGCTGAGTTCTGGGCTAGGTGTGAACTTCTGGCTCTGATTAAACAGCTGGATTGACTGTGACAGCTGGGATGAGGGATGGATCCCCACTGGGACTAGGGTATGAGAGAGACACAAATCCCTCACTTGCCAACCAAGACTGTGGCCACTCGGGACTAACCCCAACCTCCCTGTGGCAGGACCTCAGTTCAGTGGAGGTCAACTCCCACCTAAGCATTTGCCAGGGGCCTGAGGATCACCCCAGCCCCCCCATAATAGCTGGTACATGCAACTCACCATTGAGGGGCCTGAGAGCAAGTGTACCTAGTCCAGCTCTTCCTGGCTTCTTCCCACCCTCTTACACAGAGTATGTGATCCTGGGTCCTTGGGGGTTCCTTAACCCAAACCACTACCTGGGACACCCAAACACTTCTTCTGGGGGACAGAGATCAGACTTAAACACACTCTACCACTATGATCTCAGCTGGTGCCTATCTTCAAGCGCCACTTACCAGCCTAGATGCTGGTCCACACAGCCCATTTCAATTATTGCCAACACAAGCATACAGAATTTAAAAATCAGAAGACAATCTCACCACCACTTCTACCACCATCAATCATGCCACACCAGCTTCCCAGGAGCTTAAGAGCCTGGTTACCTGCCTGGTATACTACTACTTCAATTGACATCCAAGAAAGCCACCCAAAGGCCCAATAATTGTCCTATGTGGTACAGCCAACATGGGTGCCAGCATATGCTGTTCTAGGTCACAAGGATAGACACACTTAGGCCACCACCACTACCAATGAAACTTAAAGAAGAACTCATCTGGAATTTCAGTCTTTAGCATAATTTCACCATGGCCTTCCCCAAGAAACACACCCTAATACACTGAAAAAAACCACAGATACCATTAAAACTATTTATAGCCAATAAAATCACACAGTTTTCACTACTGCATGCATCCAAGAACAAAGCCAAAGGGCTCTACCCAACTAATATCATAGTCACATCTTCAGGAAAAATCCCTTCTCTGAAGAAAGCAAATTCAAAAATAAGAAGAAGCAACTGTCACACTAGATGTGCAGAAATCAATGTTAAGACATACGAAATATGGAAAAGCAAAGTAAAATGGCATCCTCAAAGGAACATAATAATTCTTCATCAATAGTTTCTAACCAAAAAGAAATCCTTGAAAACCCAGATAAAAGTTCAAAATATTGATTTTATAGAAGCTCAATGAGATGCAAGAGAAATATGAAAATCAATTTAAAAAACCCAATTCAGGATAAGAATGGGAAAATTATTAAGAAGATAGATATATTTTTTTAAAAAGCAGAAATTCTGGAACTGAAAAATTCAGTTGAAGGAATGAAATATACATTCAGAAGTTTCAACAATACATTAAGCAGGAGAAAGAATTTCAGAACTAGAAGACAGGTCTTTTAAAATAGTCCAGTCAGACAAAAATAAAGAATGAAAATGAATAACCAAAGCCTTCAAGAGACTTGAGACTACATAAAAGAACCAAATGTATAAATTACTAGTATTCCTGAAAGTGAAGAGAAATCAAAAGACTCAGAATCCCTATAAATGAAATAATAGATGAAAATTTTCAAAATCTAGCAAGAGATTTAGACATCCAGATATATGAGACTCAGTGATCTTCAGGCAAATACAATGCAAAAAGGACTTCACCATGGAATATTATAATCAGAATCTTTAAAGTCAAAGTAAAAAATTGAATTCTAAAATCAGCAAGAGAAAAACATCCAGTCACCTATAAACAAAACCCCATTAGTCTACCAGAAGACTTCTCAGCAGAAACCTTACAAGCCAAAAGAGAATAAGATGATATATTCAAAATACTGAAAGAAAAAAAAACAAAAACCACTTTCAGCCAAGAATTCTTTACTTAGCAAGATTAACCTTCATAAACGAATGCTTAGGTAATTTATCTCCACCAGACCAGCTCTACAAAACCTGCTCAAGGGAGTCCTAAACTTGGAAAAAAAAATTATATTCACCATCATGAAAACACATGAAATTATAAAACTCACTGGTAAAGCAATCACAGAAAAGAGAAAGGAAAAGGAATCAAATGGCACCACTAGAGAATTCTACCAGGTCACAGTCAAAGAAAATAAATAATTTACCAAACAACAGGAAAACAATAATATGTCACAAACAAAACCTCACGTATCAATATTATATATATTAAATGCTCCAATTAAAAGATATAGATTGGCTGAATGGATCAACTATATGCTGCTTTCAAGAAATGCACCTTACCTGTAGACACATAGAGACTAAAAGTAAAGCCATGGAATAGCTATACTTATATGAGATAGAACAGACTTCAAGTCAAAAACAATTAAAAAAAAAGAACAAATAAGGTTATTATATAATGACAGAGGGATCAATTCATCCAAAGGATATAAAAATTGTAAATATATATACACCTAACACTGGGTAACTCAGATTCATAAATATATATATATATATATATATATATATATATTACTAGATCTAAAGAGAAAAAATAGACAGCAATACAGTAATAGTGGGTGACTTCAACACTCCACTCACAGCATTAGATAGATCTTCCAGACAAAAAATAAATAAAGAAAAAATCAACAAAGAAAAAATGAACTTAAATGAGACTTCAGATCAAATGTAATTAATAAATATTTACAGAACATTCTACTCAACAACTGCAGAATATATATTCTTTCAACAACACATGGAACATTCGCCAAGATAGACCATACATTAGGCCAGAACAAGTCTCAAAAATTTTTTTAAAAATCAAGATCATATCAAGTGTCTTCTCAAACTACATTGGAATGAAACAAGAAATCAGTACCAAGAGAAATTTCAGCAGCTATACAAATACATGGAAATTAGACAACATGCTCCTGAATGACCACTGGGCCAATGAAGAAAGTAAGATGGAAATGAACAAAAATGTTGATACAAAGGAAAATGTAAACACAACATACCAAGACCTGTGGAATACAGCAAAAGCAGTACAAAGAAGAAAATTTATAGCATTACATGCCTCCATCAAAAAAGTAGAAAGATTGCAAATTAAGAATCTAATGATGCTCCTCAAGGAATTAAAAAAGCAAGAAAAAAGCAAAGTCCAAAATTTGCAGAAGAAAAGAAATAGCAAAGATCAGACAAATAAATGAAATATATATTTTAAAAAATACAAAGGATACACAAAATGAAAAGTGGGTTCTTCAAAAAGATAAACAAAATTGATACGCCTAGCTAGACTAACCAAAAGAAGAAGAGAGAAGACTTACATAAACAAAATCAGAAATGAAAAAGGAAACATTACAACTGATACTACAGAAGTAAAAAAGATTATCAGAGGTTGTTATGAACACCTATCTGCTCACTAACTAGAAAACCTAGAGGATATGGAAAAATTCCTGGAAATATACATACTTCTAAGATTGAACTAGGAAGAAATAAAAATTCTGAACAGACCAATTTAAAATCTCCCAATTAAAAAAGCCCAGGATCAGATAGATCACAGGCAAATTTGACCAAATGTACATAGAAGAACTAATATGAATCCACCTGAAATTGTTCCAAAAAATTAAGGAGGAGGGAATTCTCCCTAACTCATTTTATGAAGCCAGCATCACCCTGATACCATAACCAGACAAGGACACAACAAGAAAACTAAACTACAGACTGGTATCCCTGATGAACATAGACACAAACATCCTCATCAAAATACTAGCAAACTGAATCTAGCAGCACATCGAAAAGGTAATACACCATTGTAAAGTGGGTTTTATATCAAAGATGCAAGGATGGTCTAACACATGCAAATCTATAAATATGATACATCACATAAACATAATTAAACACAAAAAACATATGATTATCTCAAAAGATGCAGAAAAAGCATTTCTTAAAATTTAGCATCATTTATGAAAAAATCCTCAATAAACTAGGCATAGAAAAAACATATCTCAAAATAATAAAGGCCATTTATGACATAACCACATCCAATACCATATTGAATGGTGAAATGTTAAAAGCATCTTGAACAAAGTTAGGATACCCACTTTCACCATTTCTATTCAATATAGTCCTGGAGGTCCTAGCCAGAGCAATCAGGCAAGAGAAAGAAATAGAAGGCATCCAAATTGGAAAAGAGAAAGTCAATTCATCCCTGTTTGCTAATGACATAATCTTATATCTGGAAAAACATAATTATGCCACAAAAAACCTCTTAGATTAGATAAATTAATTTAGTAAAGTTGTAGGATACAAAATCAATGTAAAAAATCAGTAGCATTTCTATACACCAATAACAATCTAGCTGAGAATGAAATCAAGAAATCAGTTCTATTTAAAATAGCTAAAAAAGAAAATACCTAGGAATAAAGTTAACCAAGAAGATGAAATACTTCTATAAGCAAAACACAAAAAAATGATGGAAGAAATTACAGATGTCACAAATGGAAAAACATCTGATGCTCATGGGTTGGAAGAATTAATATAATTTAAACTGACCATACTACTCAAAGTAATCTACAGATTCAAGGAGATTCCTATTAAAATACCAACATCATTTTTTTACAGAATTAGAAAAAAATAATCCTAAAAATTATATGGAACCAAAAAAGAGCCCAAAGAGCTAAAGCAATACTGAGCAAAAACAAAAACAACACAACAACAAAAAGAAAGCTGGAGGCATCACGTTATCTAACTTTAAATTATAATACAAGGATATAGGAACCAAAACAGCATGATACTGATATAAAAGTAGAGATATCAATGGAACAAAAGAGAGAACCCAGAAATAAAGCCACATATTTACAGCCAACTGATCTTCGACAATGCCAACAAGAACATACATTAAGGAAAGGACAGCCTATTCAATAAATGGTGCTGGGAAAATTAGATAGCTACAGGCAAAACAATGAAACCAGACCACTACCTCTCAAATTATACAAATATTAACTCAAGATGGATTAAAGACTTAAATGTAAGACCTGAAACTATGAAAACACTAGAAGAAAACCTAGTGAAAACTCTTCTGGACATCAGTCTAGGCAAACAATTTATGACTAAGACTTCAAAAGCACAGGCAACAAAACTAAAAATAGACAAATAGGACTTACTTAAACGAAAAAGCTTCTGCACAGAAAAAGAAATAATAATAATCAACTGAGTGAACAGATAGCCTGCAGACTAGGAGAAAATATCTGCAAACTAGTTATCTGACAGGAGATTAATATCTAGAATATACAAGGAATTCAAACAACTCATTAACAGAAAACAAAAAACCCATTAAAAAGTGGGATAAGGAGATGAATAGACATTTTTCAAAAGAAGACATATGAAAGGACAATGGGCATATAAAAAATGTTTCAACATCACTGATCATCAGAGAAATACAAATTAAAATCACAATGAGATATCATCTTACAGCAGTCAGAATGGCTATTATAAAGATAACAGATATTGATATTGATGAGGATGCAGAAAAAAAATTCTTATACACTGTTGGTGGGAACATAAACTAGGACAACCTCTATGGCAAAAAGTATTAAGATTTTTCAAAGGACTAAATATAGAACTTCCATTTAATCCATCAGATACTACTGGGTAACTGCCCAAAGGAAAATAAATCAACTCATCAAAAAGATACCTGCACCTAAATGTTTATTGCAGCACTATTCACAATAGCAAAGATATGAAATCAACCTAAGTGTCGTAAGAGATGATTGTATAAAGAAAATGGAATACTATTCTGCCATAAAAAATAATGAAATTATGTCATTTGCAGCAGCATGGATGGAAATAATGGTCATTATCTTATGTGAAACAAGTCAGATACAGAAAGTCAGATATCACGTTTTCACTCATAAATGGGTGCTAAAAAATATATGCCTATGGACCTAGAGAGTGGGATGATAGGCATTGGAGATTTAGAAGTTTGAAGGGGAGGGTAAATCTGCTCTTGCAGGGGGTGGATGATGAGACATTACTTAATTAGTACAATGTACGTTATTCAGATAGTGAATACCCTAAAGTCCTGATTTGACCACAATGTAATCCATGCATGTAACAAAACTGCATTTGTACCCCACAAATTTATACAAATAAAAAGGAAAATCTTCTAGTGGTCTATGAACCTAGACGTAGGCCCTTACCAGATACCAAATCTGCCAGTGCTTTGTTGTGAAAAATAATTTTTTTGTTTTTATAAGCCCCCGGGTCTAAGATATTTTTTTATAGCAGCCCAAATGAACTAGGACAAGCTGGTATGTTTCTTCTCTATTTTCCAAATAGGAAAACTGAGCCACAAAAGGCCTAAGAAAGAGTTTCCAGTGACCACGAAGGCCATCCTTCTGAAGAATGGCTCACTGAAATTGGTCTGTGTCCAGCTCAACCATACTAGCACACATGTGAATAGTGGTCAGAAATACACGGTAGCAAAGGTGAAGTGTCTCTAATTAGTGCTCATCTCAAGGTTCCTAAAACACACTGTACAAAGTGTCTTGAGTAGCTAAGGATCCATTTCTTTCAGTGAATATTGTCAGTCCCTGCAAAAAACACCAGGCCTGGGAATTCCCGCCGCAATGAGAGAATCACATTTCAACAGCTGCTTATAGTATAAGATGCAATCCACGCCAACAACATCCCTCCTATCTCCAGAAATTGTAAACATCTGCCAAAAAATAGCCCCATTAGTAAAACTCCCCCCTTCTAAGGGTCATCAGTTGGATTTCTTCTGAGCTTTCTGCACGTTTCACTCATGTCTGCAGATTCTTAGAGCCTGCCACGACCATGCGGGCACCCCCAAGCTGCAGCTTCTTTCTTCCTCTCTGCCCACAGCACTTTCCCCTCCAGGAACACAAACTCCGAGCTGTCACATTACTGTCAACCAGATGGGAGATCAGCCACAAAGCTGCTAATGCCTCTTGCAAAGACAGGGGCTCTTGTTGCAAGCAGGCTTTCTGGGAGGCTCCAAGTGGGAGTGAGTGGGTCAAGGCCTCTTAGTCACTGTAGGGGAAAGCAGCCTTTTTGTCACCAGGTTTCCATTGGTAGAGCCCCCTCATCCCCCCGCCCACTTCCCCTTCTTGTCCCTTCTGCTCTCACAGCTTCATTGCAGCCGGCGTGCCGCAGCATGCTGACAGCACAGTGGCTCCAATGAGCTGCCATTCCAGATGTCAGGAACAAGCTCACAGGTAGGAGCCCTGTAGGATATTTATGGCTTTAATTCCTCGGTAGAGGTTTTTGTTCTGTCATGCGGCGACATATGAATTGCTACTCATTTGCTCCTGTATTTCCACGTCAGTGGCAATTATGGAAGGGCTGCTGGCTTCTTGTACGAACCCTCAAGTTATGATCCCTACACGTTTCAGACTGAGTGAAGCCAGGAAGGATTGCAAACACCAGTGAGAGAGGGCTGGGGATGGCAGAGCCACCAAAAAGAGAAGCAGGCTTCCAGGCGGGAAGGTGGCTGTGAACTGGTGAGAGGAAGTGGGAAGGTGCCAGTGTTGTCAGGGGGCCTAGGCAGCTGGGGCCTCCTGGGCCAGGGGCAGAGGAGGTTTGGAGGGTGGCAGGAGGAAGTCAGGGTCCAGGCCCAGCTGTAGAGGATCTGGGCTCTGCTCTGCCCAGCTACTACCGCCTTTGTCAGCCTGTGACCTTGGGAAAGTCACTTCCCTTATCTGGCTCCTGCTTTCCCCAGCTTTGAAATGAGGACAGGCCTCATGGGAGGCAGGAAGAATTCACTGACGCATGCACTGATGAAAGGTTCTATCCAGAGACCTAGTGCGCGTTGCTCTTCATGGAATGGGGGTGTACTCTGGCTCGACCACATGCATGTTTGCATTCACAAAAGAAAAAGTCTGTCGAAATTCAGCATCCGGCAATGGGGGAGTATAAACCCCCCCTTGCTATTTTTGTTTTTTGTAATCTACAATAAATTCATAAAACAAAGAAGCTTTTTTTATTTCATGTTTGTCAATAAACCTGGCAATGAAAATACCAATTTGAACAGCAATTTTCCCCCTGGTCTGAGCTGAAATTGGCTCTGAATGAATTGGTTTTCAGTTTTTACATGTAAATTCTCTCCCACCCCTCGCTTCTACAGATAATCGTGGGGCATTACCCTATTTCACTGCCACTTCTCTGCCCAAACCTTTGGTTCCTGACAATGACACCCATTTATGCTGCAATGACTTTGACATTCTCCGCTTTAAAGCCCAGTCACAAAGGGCATATTGCCATAGGACCTGTGGGACACCTGCAGGCACCACGAGGCCAGCAGGCAGGGAAAGTGGCCACTCATCTGGGCGAGGTGGAGCCAGGCCTAGAATATGGATGGCCAGAGGCCCTGGGCAGGCTTGTCCACTGCACCCCACTCACCCTCGCCTCTCCCACTCCAGAATCACTACTCAGATTCCAGCCAACTCCTGAGACCACATCACAGGTTTAGGTTCTGGAAGACTCTAACTCATTCTGGGGCCGAAGCCTTCCTATATTGGTGTTGACAGATTTAGCAAGTAAAAATATAACACATAATTTTAGCATAAATATGTTCCAAATATTGCATGGGATATACTCATACTAAGAATTTGTTCATTGTTTATATGAGATTCAAACTTAACTGGGCCCCCAAATGAAAGGGCCATTGTGTCCAAAGACATTGCCCTGTGACTTTAGACAAACAAGGGTCTGCTCGCCTAGTAGTTCTGCTGCTCCCTCAAACTGTTATAAATTTAACCACAGGTTCTTAAGAATGCCAACCAATTGTCCCTTATGATGATGCAAGAGTTGAAAGACCCAGGTGGTTCAAGCTTGAGAGAGACAGATGGAAATTTAAGTCCTAGCTTCACCATTCAGCTGCCATGTTATCTTGGGTCAGTTCATTCATTTCTTTAAGCCTTAATTTTCTCAACTACAAAATGTGGACAAAAAACATCATCTACTTCAAAAAGATATTCTAAGGGTTAGAGAATGTATATAAAATATTTAGTGCAGTTCCTGGCACATAGTAAACACTCAAGAAGTTACTATCACTAATTCTAGAAGTCTCTGTAGATAAAACAGAGTTTCATGCATGAAAATAGCAAATCAACAGTTATGAAAATTTCTCTGATATCATTATATTTAACCAAAACAACCATGAAATGTATCATTATTCCATTTTACACATAGAGGTTAAATACATTTACAGAGAAAACTGCAATTTAATGGCAAAGTGCTGTTGAGCTAGAACAAAAATGTTTTCAGTTCTAGATCACTATTTTTCTAATTATATTTTAGTTGTCCTGATCCCTGAGCTCAAGTAGATTATTTTTCTACTTAGGAGGTAGAACGAAGTACAAAGGTATTCCCCAACAAAAATGTGTGGCTCTGTTTATTCCTTAAACTGTGCTTTAGCAGTTCATTCAATACTTTCCCTTAGCTCTCCTTTGTCATGGGCTATTCTTAGACCAGCTGAGGATGGTGTGAAGATGCTAACAATACTGACTAAATATAAATCTGCAAATCATAGGTACACAGTGTAAGTGCATGGTCCAGCTTCATCCAGCTTAGGGAGAAAGTCTAGATTCTCTCCTTAGTTCCATAGGACTTCAGCTGCCTCAACTAGCTAAACTCTGTCCCAGCTTCCATTCCTTAAGATGCTCATTCTTGATGGCTTTCTATAGACAGTCCTTGGGTTGAGACTAGCATCTAAAGCCCCAGGCATCCAAAACTGATTGATATGTGCTCTCTTCCCAGGTTCTAAATCTCCTTCCACTGTTGCAAATCAGATATGCTGCTTCAGTTTCTCTCCTGACTGAGAACAGAGTAGCCCAGAGGGGTATGCGTGGAAGAATGCACAAGTTAGCCCCCTTTTGAGGGCTGTATCCCCAACACAGTGGTTACACTCCATTCACCAAGGCAGGGGCTGGTCCAGCATCACACCATCTAGGATTTCTGGGAGCAATGCCTACGCTTGCTGATTTCCAGATGTTTCCCAGATCTTACTTTGATCGTCCCATTATTATTCACAGTTTAAAACTCCCCCAGCACAGGGATAGGTGAATAATACATTTATGCACAAAAGGACAGACAGCACATCATGAGAAAATACTAACTTCCTGAAAAAATACTACACTCATTCTACATCTTAGAAAAATTCGTATCTAAAACCTGATGACCAAATGCTTTCCTAGCTTTTTCAGCCCCTATGTCATTCTCAAGACTTCTCTCTAACTTCCCCCTTGATTAATCTAAAACCCTCCAGGTTCATTGTTTTTTTTACTTGTCTAGTCCTACTTCTAATCAATTTTCTTTCACACTTTCCTATCCCCCAGATAACTGAAATGCCAATTTATCCTCGTCGCCCCTATTTTCAGCCTCCTTTCATCCCATCTCTAGCTCATCGCTAATCAGCTTGTGCAAGCATCCACATGTGCATTCAGTGTATACTTGAATTTCTTGTTTGCAGCAAGAAATTCATTCTTCAAATACCCAAGCAACAAGAAAGGGCACTGATGACTGCAAGGAAACAGAGTAAAATATTTAAAGCAATTAGAGAACAATTCAAGCTAGCAATGCTATTAATAACTAATAACATTTGTATACAGCTTTACAGGGCACAAAGCACAGAACAACTTGAATCTCATTTGATCTTCACAATAATATGTGATCAAACCCAACAATAGAGCATACAGAATGGGGAAGTGAAGTGGAAATGGCATCTGTCATCAAATAAACATGGATGTGAACTGCAATCCGCTAGCTAATATGTTGTGTTTCCTGGCCATACCATGCTGCATCAGTGACCTTATCTCAAAAATACAATAAAAATACCCAAAATACAAGTGTTTGTGATAATTAGTAGTAATACATACAAAATGCCTTACTCATGGTTGGTGAGCTATTTTTACCCTCATTTTATACTTAAGGAAACAGAGCCCCAAATAATTTTACAAGTTTATTAAAAGTCACATAACCAGTAAGTGGCAGAACCAGATTCAAATCCAGACATTCATGAATGAAGCCTCTCCTTGGTCCATTACATCATGACTAGAGTCTATTGTCCAATGCTTCTCAAAAGTGATATGCACATAAATTCCCTAGAAACCTTATTAATATGCAGAACCTTGATGAAATCCAAGGTTCCCTGAGATTCTGCATTTCTCATAAGCTTTGAGGTGATGCTTATCCTTCTGCGTCACAATTTGAATAGCAAAGATATAAACTATAAGTATTAAACAGAATTTAGGGTTATCCCAATGTGATGCAATTGGGTCTT
Organism: Mirza zaza; assembly: GCA_008750895.1. Lineage (NCBI taxonomy): Eukaryota > Metazoa > Chordata > Mammalia > Primates > Cheirogaleidae > Mirza > Mirza zaza. Next base: position 25,549 of record VSMD01135802.1, on the reverse strand, counting down.
TAAGAAATGAGGTTTTTTAGCAATGAGACTAGAATGCAGAGGGTCATGGAGATTTGTTCAAGGTGTTGAGCACTCACCTTGTGCATGCCATGAAGCCAGGTTCTGGGATACAAAAGATGAGCCACGGAAAGGAACATGTGCTCCTTGGAGAGTAAGGACAGACTATGGAGAACCTTGGAAGATTTAGAGAGGGCTGTAACTTAGACCCAAGGTAATAGAAACCCAATGTAAGTTTAATAACAAGGAGTTGGAGTTTAAATATGGACAGAATTAGAGAGACAGAAATCAAGGATATGAGCCACAAGCTGCAATGGAAAGCAGAGATGAGAAAGTGTGGGCTAGACTTTGGTAGAAACTGTGGGAATGAGTAAAGGAAGACAGATGAGGAGACACTGAGGAAGACTGTGTTCCATGGACCACCAGACTTTAAACCTGGGAGAAAGTGCGGGTTCATTTACAGCTTTTCCTCATGTGGGCCATTTGGTCTTGGCCCTCTCTGACCTTCCATTTCTTCATCTATGAAATATAAATCATCTATTTCAGGGGCCATCGTGAGAAGTAGATAAGATAATGCTCTTTGAAAACTCTAAAACACTACATAAATTAAGGAGCTATTATTCTTAAGTTGCTCATGCAGTATCTGGCACATTAGCACTGAATTAAGTAATGAAAGAACAGAATTTGATGAATGCTTGGAAATGAAGAATGAAGAAGCGATAACTAAAGGTGATCTGAAATTTCCAGAGTGCTAGAATAAGAAGGTAGTCGCACTACTTGAGGGGGTGGGAGGAGCAGGGCAGCCCCATGGCAGTGGGGTGGGTGAATCTAAGGAGACTCAGCCCTGCTAAGGGAACATTGGGATTCCTAAGAATTGCATGAAAAAAAGTTCACTTAATTTTTATTATCCCATTACCAACACAACCAATTGGTGCCAGTTGTATGGCCCTGGGCAAGGTTTTGCTGAGCAGTGTCTTCTCAATCTGTGAAGTAGGGGTACGAATACGAGCTACCTCAAAGGGCTGCCACGGAGCCTACAATCCATCATGCTTGTAGAGCCCCTCACCCAGGGCCCATACGTCCCGGGGTCACAATAAATCCCCTCTGTCATCAGTGCTACTATTGGGGCCACTGTCATCAGTGCTACTATCCTGGCAACGTCCAACACAGAAGACAGAAGAACCTGGGAAGAACATGCATCCAGAACAAAACACAGAATATTAAAGCTGAAAGGAACCCAAGAGGTTCCAATCTTCCCCACCCACACCACACCATCTGTCATTTTACAAATGAGGAAACTGAGGCTCACAGAGGAGGCGGGTGATCAACATCATTTCTTCCCAATGGGCTGCTATAATATTCTTACCCTCATAGTTCTCCCAGTGACATTCAGAGTACAGAAATCTCCAGGAAACTAAGGGGAAAAAAATACCTTCAGAAAGCACTGATTTGGATGAGCTTGCTCCATGGTTGAGACCATTCTTTTTACCAAATGGAGAAGTATATTCCTTCCAAGCTGGACTATTAATTAAAATTCAGCAATGCTAATTTTACTGCCAACTTAGGAGATTCTTATTACATTTATTTTCCAGGTAATTGCTGCTTGTACAGGAGTTCAAATAGATGTCTTTTTTAGATGGTGCAATAGATCAGAATTGTAATAGTTACATTCCTCACCTTTCACTCTGCTCCCCTCCAATTCTGAAGCCGCTTCCTTAAATCGCATGCGCTCCCTCCCTCTCCCTCCAGTGGTCCTTGCTTTAGCAGGCTGTAGCGTGTTCTCTCCCTCTCCACGATAGGATCCACAGAGGCGCAGACTATCAAAATAGAGTTTCTGTTTTGTTGTTCACATTTTGTCATACCACTTCCCCTCGGGGGAAGAACCAAAAATAACCCTTCGCTTATGTCTGCAAATGTATACAAAGCACATTTCTTTACATCGCCTGTTTTTTAGCTGAGTTATAACCCCAGTTTATAGATGAAAAATTGACACTTATAATTCCCACAATGTCACGGAACTAATAAGTGCCACATTCTGGTTTCACCTCTTAATTTTTAATCTTTACTAGGAAACAAAACTTCCAGGAAATTGAAATACATTGTGCTCCAAAGGAGGAAAAAAATGATAGTGAAAGGAGGGCAGTATGACTCTCTAGGATGAAAGGCACCCGCTGAGAGCAGGAGAAGGGAAACGGGAACTTCCAGGTTGTCCAAAATCAGGGTGGCTTGTCCTCGTCACTGGGCCATGGCATCTCTTACAACCGGAAAGCTTCTTTCTCTCTTCTCTGTGGCACTGAATCCCGTGACAGCGACTCAGGGCAGGATGAGCCACGTCTCAAGGCAGTCTGGCGCTTGCCTGAGACCTTCCCAGGAACGTGTCCTAGAGGCGCTTGTCAGGGGCCTGCAGGCCTTTAGGGGGAAGCAGTAGGCACCTGACCCCAGCACAGTCAACTTTGCAGCCCAAGGAGAGGCTCGGATCTTTGTGATAGGGTAGCAATGAGGACCATGTGCTGGGGAAGGCACAGCTGGCCGGAGGGGGGGTGGGGGGGTGGCAGGGGCGTGCATTCATTTGAAAATCTCAGCAGTGGTTGGTATTTATTGTATCTTTATTATGTACCAGGCATAATACTAAACATTTTACATGCTTTATCTCCATTGTCGCAACAACCTTGTAAGATGGATACTATTATTATAATTAGGTCTGTTTTATGGGTGAAAAAAACTTACTTTCAATAAGCCAAGTAACCAATGCAGGGTCATTTGGCTAAAAATTAATGGAGCCAGGATGTAAACCTGGATCTCTCTGACTCCAGCGCTCCCGTGCTCTCAAGCTCTACAAACTTCCCACCTGAAAGTTTTGTTTTTTCCAAATGCCTTTGGTCCTATAAAGTAGTATTAGGTAAAACAGAGAAAGGAAGAACCGTATCTATAGCAGTGGCATTCCAACTAGAATGTTTGAATAACAAAACTTAAGTGAGGTATAAGTTTATACATTAGGGACCTAGAAAAAAATATTAGCATGTCTATTTATATCTTAATGTTCTCTTTTGAAAATATCTATATACACAGTTGTCCCACTTTATCTATGGCTTCGCTTTTCGAGGTGTGATTCACCCATGGACAACCGTGCTCCATAAACTGGTGAGTACAGCACAATAAGATAGTTTGAGAGAAAGAGAGACAGAAAGCACACATTCGTGTAAGTTTTATTACAGTATATTATTATGATTATTCTATTTTATTAGTTATTGTTAATAACTCTCTTACTGTGCTTAATTTATAAATTACTTTATTAGAGATTTGTAGGTATAGGAAAAAACAGTATACATAGGGGTCAGTACTAGCCATGGTTTCAGGTATTTACTGGGAGTCTTGGAACTTATCCCTCTTGGATAAGGGAGGACTTCTGTATATGAGTTTTATAATGTAAACATCACATTAGTATAATAATGCATATGTACAATAATTTATAAATGTACATTCTTGAAGGGGTCTTTCTCAAATCCCTACAGATAGGATCAAAAATATTCTACGTCTTGAGACGTAGAACTGTATGATCTGAGAGTTGAGAAAAATATTTAGAGAACATCTAATCCAACTTCCTGCCCCCTGCCCCCTCTGGAGGGGTTTTAGGATTAACTTGCAACCTCTGGTCTTCTCTTAAGCAGTCTGAGTTTGCAGCTTTCCAAGGAGTTTTCTTTGCTGCTTTTCCGTGGCCAGGGAGACTCAGCCACTTCTTTCTGAACTCACACTCAGATCTGTGTGCCCCAGCTCCTGAGCCGGCTGAAGCAGTAAACACAGAATGTGGACAAGGTGGAGGACATAGACTTCCATGTGAATGGTGCCCAGGACTATTCAACCTGCCCGCCCAGCACGCATTCTTGGTGACACCAGCGGAAAATAATCCAGAGACATCAGAGACTGATACGTATCCCAAACACAGAGCTCCTTCCGGGAGCCAACGCTTGTTCTCTAGAGCCTGGTAACCTAGTACACTTCCTTGGAGCTCTTCTCCAAGTTTCTCTCTTCTGGCCTCAGCCCCTTCCCATGAGTTCTCTTTTTTGTGCTTTTTTTTGCTGTGAATCGCAGAAGTCTTCGATCGGCACAACGGAGCTGAAACTGCTCTGGAAGAGAGCTGTCACGATCCTGACAGACAGCTGGTGAGAGGCAGCGCGACAGCGTGAGTGAGGGACTCGGTGCTGACGTGGAGGTCAGGGAGGCAGCCACCGGAACCCCACGCAGGCGGGCGCTCTCGGAGCACAGGCAGTGCTGGGGAAATCTCTCAGTGCCAGCTGGCTCCTGCATGAATGCTTCTCTAGACAGGCCAACCTTTGTCACTTAGGACGGCGTACACTGCCTCTAAGCACATTTCCAAATTACTGACACCCGGTGGATTTTATTCACCACTGAGCCCTGGCCCCAAAGAGAGCTGCCAAACGTCCCGGGCCATCCATTCACTCAGCAGTTGTAATTGTGACAGTCACCGCCAGCAAGGGCTCTACTGGCTCCTCTGTTGCAGCTCTATGTCGAGGATGTTTCAGGTAAGAGCACAGACTTTTGGGACAAGGCCTACCAGAGTTCAAGTTCTGCTTTGCCAACTACAAAACAGCTACCACTTGGAAGCTGCTGAGTCTCCTCTGGTCCCCCCTTTCAAGCCTGCAGAAGAGGCTATTGCTATTCCCTTGAAGGGACATTACACAGATAAAATGAGGCAGGAGAGGTGTTGCAGATGCTACTCCTTATCACTGTAGTGTTCCCATATCGGGTCGCCTGTGGGCTTTCTTTTGAGATGAGAGATTGCTCTGTCCCCGTGCAGTGCTGGCCATGAGTTTGAAAATTAAAGACCTTTCTGATCCCCAAAGAGCCTATAAACATCTCAGCTCCTATCCTCTAGAGTTTGATCAGGCTGAGCACATATTCCACACTGGGCCCAGCACTTCCCAGGGGGACTAAGTTCCACACACCCGTGGAGGCATCTCACCTGGTGATGTGCCTTGCCCTGGCTACCTTCCCTACCCTCTCTCAGTCCACACTCCCCTACCCGTGTGCCCCAGAATCACCTCCCAAATAAACTACTGGGATCCTTGTGTCAGGTTTGCTCCTGAGGAGACCCCAACTAAGACAATACGTATTGCTCTAGATACAGCTTGATACAGAGCAGACACTGAGGGGGAAGGAAAAGGAGCTGCCAGCTATAGAGTGAAATTCTTGAGCAGGTCATAGGCCATATCTCCTAGGCCCCTGCAATTTGTCGTAAACCCTCCTCACAATACCAGAGTCAAGAAACCTATCTCCTAAGGGGATTTCATGTATGGCCTGGGTAGATGCTGTTGTAAGAATGTGAAACTGGCCAAGTTGCTTAGCCATTGGGAATTCATCAGTTGTTTATAATGTGCCCAACACTGTGCCAGCCTCTGTAGAGGATGTTAATAGCCTAAGGCATGGTCCTGCCCTCAAGTCGGAAAGACAGGACATATTGAACAAGGAGCAATAAATTTCTAGCCCATGCCATTTTGATAGCAGAGGTGCTTTGCAACACCCAGCTGCACGTGCTGACGCCTGCTGCTGTCCGCCCACACTCTCTTGCCTGGGCGGGGCCCTGTGTGAGCTCTGGAGTGTTGCTGGCTAACTCACAGGGGTGTCTCCAGAGAATCACCCAAGGCTTCATCCGGCCACCTATTGCCCCCGACACCAGCCCCTCTTCCAGACCATATCACAGCAAGACTGACTGGCCCAGGGACACAGAAGGACAACCCCTTGCCTCAAAATGGGACCCAGTCTGCAGTATGACTTGTGCTCCAGAGCATTCCCTCGGGCTCAGCTGGAAGCCAGCCTCTAGCTGGGGCCACATCCCTGCTGGGCTTCTCTCCGTTGTTCTCCCCTGCTCCCTGCCTCCTCTTCCCCAGTGAAGCACCTGGTCTCAGGCTGGGCCTCAAGGCCAGTGGGCCTAAGACATTCCACGTCAGAATCCTCTGTGGAGTTTTATAAAAGTCCCTACACCTGAACTGAACCACCTAGACTCACTGAACTAGAATCTACAGATCTTCAGGGACGGGGACCAGACAATTCTATGCTTTAAAGCCTTATAGGTATTTCTAACGTACCAGTTTATCTCTCAAATTTTCATTTTGAAAGTTCTAAACTTACAGAAATAATGAAAGTATTATGATGAACACCTACATACGCTTCACTAGATGGACCGATTATTAACCTTTTCCCCCATTTTATTCTCTCTTTCCCAAACAAAAATAATTTGCAAGTAAATCGTAGACATCATGATACTTTATTCTTAAATACTTCAGAATGTAATATGCAGGAATAAAGACATTCTCTTCCATAACCCCAGTACCATAATCTCCCCAAAGGAAATTAATACTAATTCATTAATATCACAACAGTATACAGTCCATATTTAAGATGCACCCTCCTTTTTAGGCCAAGGGTTGAGATTTTTCTCAACTATAGATACAATGGAAGTTTAGAGAAGAGAAAAATCTATATGAATTAAATACAAAGGAGAAGTCTCCAAGGAGGAAAGAGGATTGGAAGGGTTGACATCAGAGAGGGGCAGAAGGAGGGAATGCTAAATAGAGGCAGGTGAGAGCTATGCAAACACACAGGCGCGGGAACCAATGCAGCCCTTTGTGAAGGTGTAACTGAGCAGAGGGGCTGACTGGGGCAGGGTGTAGCATGGCCAGATAGGCCACGTGGAATCAAAGTACAGAGAGGTTGTTAATTTAAGCAATCAAGCATGACCATACACTAAGAAAATTAAATGTAATGCGACTTACAAGAGTCTCATCAGATTTTTGGAACACATTCAGGTGAACACTAGGCAGAACCATGTTAAAGGGTTTTGTGTCATAATTAGGCTGGGGAATTAATCACTGATTGAAACCCATTTATTCGTATATTTATTCTGAAAACATTTTCTGAATACATAGTAAGTACCATGTACCAATCTAAATATAAGAAATAAATCACTGAAAAAAATAGACAAGGTCCCTGGTTTCATGAATTGTGTGTGCATGTGTCTGTCTAGTTAAGGGTGATATAGTTTAGACAATTGTCACCTCCAAATCTCATGTTGAAATTTGATCCCCAATGAGGGAAGTGGGAGTTTCTGGCTCTTGGGGGCAGATCCCTCATGAATGGCTTATTGGGCTCCCCGCAGTAATGTGTGGGTTCTCACTTTACTAGGTCACTCGAGATCTGGTTGTTTAAAAGAGGTGGGCACGCCCTCCTCTATCTCTTGCCCCCCTCTTGTGTGTAACACACCAGCTCCCCTGCACCTTCTGCCATGAGTGGAGGCTTCCGGAGGCCCTTATCAGAAGCAAATGTTGGTGCCACGGTTCCAGTACAGCCTGCAGAAGAACTGTGAGCCAAATAAATCTCTTTTCTTTGTAAATTACCTGGCCTCTGTTATTCCTTTATATCAACTCAGATGGACTAAGGGGGTGGGGGGACGGTGGCAGGAATCATTCAATAGTTAAATAAATGAACAAGAAAAGATGCAATTGCTGGTGACACAGTTAAGATGAAAACAAAAGAAACAGATACAATAGTGACTGGGCTTACTTTAGACGAAAAGCAACATATAAAGCACCGCTCTACTAGAGACAGCTACCAGCTTGGAAGAGAGGATTGTTAACATTTCCACAAGTTTGTGAGCTGATTGATATCACTCCAGTAACTTTAAATAGGCTATGGTAGGGTATTTACACAAAGTAGGCAATGCTGTAAGCCATGGCTCCCTTTTTCCGGAGAGCTGGTTGTTAAACACCAGCACAGCACTGTATTCACACCGAAACCTCACTGGCAGGGAGTTAGAAATATGAAAACCCAGACAGGATATTCCAGGCAGCTTGTGCCTTGCCCTACAATATACAATAAAATTGGCATGTCTGAGGGACACAGAGGGGGCTGGAGTGTGGTGACACAGGGGAGGGGGCCCAGGAAGAGGATGAGGATGGAGATTAGAGCTGCCGGGTCATTTAGAGCCAGGTAGACCAGGTGTCAGGCACTGGGGCTTTTATTTTGAAAGTGATGGGAAGTCACTAGAGGATCTTAAGCACAAGAGTAGCATAATTAGAATTATATTTTTAAAAGATTACTTAGTTATTAGAGAATGGATTGGGAAAAGGCAAGAATATGAGAAAAGAACTCAGCTAACAGTACAGTGTTCATAAAGCATTGGATGTACAAAATTACTTGTTGCAGTGTTATATAATGGCAAAATATTGGAAACAGCCTAAATGTCCATCAGTAGGAGAGAAAGTAAATTAATAATGGTATATTCATGTAATGGGACCACACAATATTTATTTAAAAAAATAAAGACACTCTTTACTTACTGTTAACAAAATACTTCTAATATATATTATTAAGTGAAAGAGAAGTTGGTAGCAGAATCTAAAGAATACTGTTTTCTTATGAAAAACAGTGAGTACATAAATTATACTTGTTTGTGTCTGCATGTATACATTCCAAAATATCTGCAAGGAATTATAAGAAACTAATAGAGCAAACCATATTCAACTGCCATTTGTGAAATTTAAAAATGATTTGAAAATTGGCAGTTGCATATGATTTGGCCTAAAAGTTGCTATTTTTAAATTTAATTTTTTTTTTTACCAGAGAGAGAATAGATGTGATGCAGTACTGTGAAGTTCATTTTTTACCGTATGTCCTTTAATGCTTTATGAAGCCATGAGAAAAGTTATTTTATTAAACCACTTTAAAATTAAATAGCTATAGACAGGTAGATAGGTAGATGATAGATAGATAGACAGATAGGTAGGTAGAGATAAAAGAGCAAAAGAGAGATGAAAAGCTCCTGCAGAAATCCAAGTAGAAGTTTATGGTAGCTGAGACTACAGCAATAGTGGAGATAAGGAGAAGATTGAGTTGAGGTATATTTTTGAGATAAATTTGATAGAATTGGCAGTTAGATTTTACATTTGGCAGGATGCAATTAGGAAAAAAGAAGAAACAAGGAAAGCATCTTTCCTTCTCGCTTTAGTAAATAATGCAGTTCCTTCAGCTGCTAAGTCAATGGTGCCCCCATTTATTAAGATAAGAAAGCCTGGGGAAGCTTAGGTTTCATGGAAAAACCGAGGTGCTGGGAAATGTTAATTTCGAGAGGCCTGCTGGATGCCCGAGCACATATGTCAATTAGGAACTTAGGTAAACAAATCTGGGCATCAGGAGAGAGTTTAGGGCTTTGAGTTATAAAGTCAAAAGTCATTGCAACTATGAGAAGGGAGAGGAAGATATTTTTAGAAAGGATTCTGGCAAATTTCAGGGCTTTTTCTTTTTCCTTTCTCCTAGAACTTCACAGAGGTTACACAATAGGTAAATCAAACAGAAAGTCAGAGAGACATGAGTAAACTAAGAAAAGTTTCATACATTTAAATACCCTGGTGCCCACATAGCATGTTCTATTCAGGCATGTGAGCCCACAAACGTCACCTAGAAATCTAGGAGGAAAGGTTTTCAAGGGTGACACCGTCACACTGGGGCCAATGGGAGGTCTCCATCAACACGAGGTCGCCGGGAATGTCAAGCACCACATGTCCTCCCGCTGCCTCAGTGGGCGGCACGTAGGCACAAAGTGAGTTCAGATAGGGGCGAGACTGAAATGATTCTATTTCCCCCCCTGAAACTAGCAAATCCAACCGTAAAAAATAACTCAAAGGGAAATAGCACTCAGTTATTGAAGATGGCAATACACTGACCTGGTCATCCATAGGACTGGGAATAAAAGAGTAAGTGACAAAAACAAGATAAATGGAAACATGATCAAAATGAAGAGCTTTTGTGAGATCTAATGATTGTAATTCTCCGCCTGGGATTCGGGCTCAGTACCCAGCAGGGTTTGAAGTGAGTTTGGCAGTGGGGAGAGGAGCAGATTCTCTGTGGGTTTGCAGGAGAAGCTCGAAAACCCAGGCTCTGAACACACCGAGCACACTCATCTTCAGAGAAGACGGTCCCCGGGCACTTCTGGCGAGTGCGGCGCCGTTAGCCTCGCATCCTCGCTCGATTCTAAAAATGGATAATTAAATTCTATTGCTCTAATGAAATTCCGCCTGCCGTTTACACTGTAGAGATTGTTCATGGAGCCTCTGGGAGACGGGGGCCGGGGTGGGGGGAGGACAAACCGAAGCAGGAGATCTTCCTGCAGCTCGGAACCAAACGGAGATGAGTCATGAACAGGAGAGTGTGAGCCCGGAGGGGACTCGGGCGAGACATTCAGACACATTCAGGGCCCAAACCAGACAAGACTGGATCAAAACAGCGCACAGTCTCTAGGTCCAGGGCTGTCCCCACAGAACGAAATTCACCGGATAATTGCCAAATGTGTACTTAGTTTGGTGTTACGAACATCTGGTCTCAGTTCACCCTGGAGAGAGATACACATAAATTGGTACGTTAACAGCTCTCTTGTCTACTCAGAAATCTTCCAGAAAAAGAAGATGTGACTCTGTATAAATGCATACATTGTTCTTATACTTACTGCTGCTATTATTGGATCTGTGACTGACAAGGAAAGAAGATGGTATAAAACTCCTGCAAATTTTGAAATATATACATATTTATTAATGTACATTTGTGGGCTTTTGTTGAAAACCAAAAGCTTGGTGCCCTGAAAGCAATGAAAACTCTTACAGCAAAAGTAAGAAAATATTAATTTTTATTCCCTCCAGGCCCTCAAGATTACCTAAGTGCTCTTAGATGGGTCTGTGTTGGTCAGTGGAACAGCACAGCCCAGGGAAAGTCTGGTTTTATAATCTGTTTTGGGTTCTTACTCTCTCTTGAACAGTGGGAACTTGCCACTGACCCTTGCAGGGAGTTCATAAGAAAACTTTGGGATCCGAAGAGATACGGAAAACTGTACATTCATTTTATAACTCTAAGACAGGAGCCGAGGGTAGGTGGGGGAGGAATGAATTAAGGGAGCGGTGATGACAGTGAAATGCATTATTACCTACTTATTCGTGCACTCTTGGCTTTTCAGTTGATGAACTTTTCACACCAGAAGTGGGGAAACGCATCAACTTTTCCTCGCTATACGTCTGCTTCTCCCTTCTCTTCTGTCTCACCTAATTGTTATGCACTCAATATGGACAAAGACATTGTTCTCATTTCAACTTTCTCTACAAAGCTCAGGTGCCCTTATCTGACTCTGAAACACATTTTCACCTCATCCGGCATAACCTGTCTTTAGTTTCGGCAGCAACTCCTTAAGTGTGCATGAATGAGGAAGTTCCCGGCTTCTTTTGAGGTAGGAGTGCAATATTAGAGCCTAGTTTCTCCTCCTGCCTTGTCACACTAGTAAAAGCTCCTCAGTTTCCCCTGCTGGGCTTAACTACCCCTTCCTCCTCTCTTTTCCCAGTCACCTCAAAGAAAACTGAAGTGTCTGAAGGTGTTGGTGACCTTGTGAAGACCTTGAAAAAAATCTAATTTCACCTATAAAGCAAAGATCTCCCTGTAAAAGTTATTGCAGATATGTCTAACTCGTGGCATGCTTAAGAGAAAAACAGAGATGGGGGAAGGAGGTTGGATGTATCTAATATCTGAATTCATGATATATAGAGTTAGCTTCCGGAAGGCTAAATAAACTTTGTAATCATTAACCAGGGTTTTCGCCTCATGTAGGTAAGCTCTTCTCTCCTGTGAAACTATACATTTACATGCTTCCTGAATCATCCTGGGAGTTTTAGACCTTTAGAACACTAAGCTATCTAAGGCCCTGGACATCAACTCTCTGGTTTAACAACCATCTATTTTCAGGCTGTGTTGACATCACTTCTATGTGACAAATTTACAAAGGAAGAGACACAGCCTAGCACATGAAATATAAGATGATTCTATGTCTTAAGTACTTAAAGCCTATTACCAAAATAGGTGTGCAATGTTGCTGTTATAAATATCATCTTTAACACCTTTTGATTCTTTTTTCTCTGAAGTGTCCAACCTATTATGGAACAAAGAAAGGCCGCCTTTTAAATCTCACTCACTTCTGCTTCCTCAGAGATGGATGTGCCCCTCTGAGCTCAGCCTCGCATAAAAGCACGGCAGTCACTGCTGTAAATCTGTTTTACATCAGCTTTTATGTGAACCAGGCCTGAGCTGGGCTTCATTATCCTTTTTTTTTTTTAACTAAAAAAAAAGAAAAAAGAAAAGTCTCCAGTTAACTGAGATGATTTGCTTTGTAAATAACACGAATTATTCACTTTCCTTTAGAGACATCTCTTAGGAAGCCTGGGACCCTTGGTCTCTTGTGTGGCGTGATGGTAGGAGCCATTGTCTTGTGGAGGTCCCCTTTCTGGGCCATCCCTCAGGTACTGTCCTCCCTCCTGCGGGCGGTAAGAGTATCTGGCTCATGTTGCTTTGCTCTGGTGGGTCCACTGCAGGCCCTGATTCTGTAGGCGTAGGGCCCAAAAATGGCATGTTGAAAGCAGGTGGAAAAGTTAACATGTCTACATCTTGAGTCCATCATACTAAAAAAGCTTGAATTTTATTTTAAAGTTGCTGTTAGAAGTTATGATCTTCTGAAATGATCGCATTAGTGTTTCTTGAGCTGTGTCTATTCAAATACAGCCTTTTAACCACCAGTTAAAGGATTGGAATTACATTTTAATCAATAGCAATTTAATTAAAATTAAGGCTGGTATAGTAGAAAAACAGTGGAAGGAGAATTAGAAGAGTTGGGTTCACTGGCTGTGGGATTTGGGCAGGTCAGTTGGTTTCTCTGAGCTGCAGCTTTCTCATTCCTAAAATAAGAAGCTCTTACCAGACAATGTGAGAGACTCTACCTGATTCTAAAATTCTCTGGGACTGTGGCTTTATGGTCAGGGGGTGCCTGTCACGGAAGAAGACATCCTGCAGTCCTTGACAGGGCTTCATTCGGCTTAGGGTAATATTGCTTGGATTTCTGACAATTGAGCCCAGAAAATATCTTCTTTTGCAGATAATTGTTCTATCCAGAACAGAAATTGGGAACTGAGGAACATTTACCTATCAATAATTTACCATCTTAAAGTACTCTGCTAAGGTGAAAGTGGTGGACTAGGCACTTACACATTTACATCCAGTTCTAACTAAATAACAATTGAAATAAAAGTATAGGAGTATACAAAAGAATAAACTAACATGTAATAGCTAAGTGAAGAGGAGCTTGGCTATGGGGGTATCACTAACAAACAAGACATTTTCATGCATTTCTTGGACGTATAAATCAGGGCTGACTAATGAAGCCATCACCAAGGCTCTCCACCTACAAGGGGCCGGCAGATAAAGTGGGTCTAGACTGCCCCATGGAATCCCATGAGGCTCAGGGCTGAGTGATCAGGAAGAACAGAGAAAGAGAAAAAGAAAAGTCAAATTGAAACAAATGATTGCTAAAGAAATTGAACAAAATGTGAAAAGTTAAGGGTTTTAGTTAAGCATGTTGGCATTCTTCATTCTGGCTCTGCCCCATGCTATCCAGAGCTCAATGTAAAAATTCCTATTTATTTTTTCTCTAATGCTAATAACTAAACAGGGATAGTTTGTTAAAGGAGGAGAATCAGAAGCAGAAAAGAGAAGGGCTTTGATACATAAACAGGAAAAAAAAACATCCTGGCAGAAAAAGACATGATTTAAAAGACAGAAGAGAATTTTCATCATCATCATCATCATCATCATCATCATCATTGCCAGCTCAGAGATTTATGAAGATATTTTCTCCAGTTTGAAAAAGGGAAGAATGGGAGCATAAGAATGAGCTCATATAGGTTAAAAATACAAATGATAATTTTTAAGTGCTGTGAGTAGAAAACAAAATTAAGAAAAGCTGTAAGAATACAAAGCAAAGAGTCAAAGAGAAAGAAATTATGAGGAAAACTAAGAATTACAGAGGAGCAATTCCAGAGTTCTAACATCCAAACAATGTAAGTCCTACAAAGAAAGAGAGATTAAAGAGAAGGAAAGACTTATCATGAAATGAGAATTTCCAGAGTTGGAAGACATGAGTTTTTAGAATAAAACTCTTACAGCATCCAGCATAATTTAAAAACAAAAAGAAGAACCTGTGGACTAAGAACATAAGCTGTGTTTGTGGCTGTGGTCCAGAAGACAGAAGATTGGTCAGCCTTGACAATGTAAGAGAGAAAGGATATGGGATGGCAGGGGAAGAACTGGAAGAAAAAAGAGGACATTAATGCACTTTTCTTCACCAGAGAATATTCAAAAGATACTGCCAACAGTTGATGCTGTAAAAAGAATTTAAATATGTTTAAGTATGTGTGTGTGTGTGTATATATATACACACATAAAATGTAATGAAATAGGATCATTAAAAAGCAATAATAAAACTTTAAAATACCGAAAGGACATATATACTGTGTATGTGGGGGGGAGCCCTGACAACCTAACTTCTCTCCATTCCTGTAAGAAGTAAACTGAGACTGACTGAAATTGACAGAGAAGAAGTAGAGTGTTAGGCATCCTTCCTGGTGTCTGTCGTGATGCCCTAGATGAAGACATGGTTTCAATCTTGGCTACACATCACAGTCACTTGGGGGATTTAGAAAGTACCGATGTGTGTGTTAAAAGGTATCGACGTCAAGGGAATGTTCAGCCAGGAGAGCGCCACTGCCCTAAAAGGATAAGAAGGATGACGGGGTGGGTGAGGAGGGTGATGGGGACGTGCAGGGACAGGGACTGTTTACTTGCATCACCAAGCACTTTATTTGCATCACCGGGTGCTCTGTACTACTGGATTTATCACCATACTCATATATTATCTTAATTAAAACTGAATAGTCAATTTCAAAGGTGGATTTGATAATAGAAAGCATCACTGAGGTGCAGAGCCCAGGTGAGCAACAGTTTGAGTTTGAGAGCATTTTAGCCTTGGGGGTGTGGGGACTGAGGTTTCTTCTCTTCATTCCTTCATTATTTTAAAGAAGAGGACACTGGGGCCCACAGAGACCCAGTAATAGGTGGTACATGTACACAATGGGATGATGTGCAGCCTCAAAAATGAAAGAGATCCTGTCATGCGCGTGGATGAACCTAGAGGACATTAAGCTAAGTGAAATAAATCAGGTGCAGAAAGACAAATGCCGCATGGTCTCACTTATACATAGAATCTCAAAAAGTCAAACTCCCAGAAGGAGAGGGCGGTGGTTACCAGGGGGTGGGAGTGGGAGGAGAAGGGGAAATAGTAAAAGAGTAAAATTGTCAGTTAGATGGGAGAAATGCACGTGGTGACCTGTTGCGCAGCATGGCATTAAATAACTATAGCTCATAATAATGTATATTTCAAAATTGCTAAAAGAGTAGATTTTAAGTGTTCTCACCACACACAAAAAAATAAGTAGATGAGGTGGTGGATATATTAATTAGCTTGATTTAATTATTCCACAAGGTACACATATATCAACACATCACATTGTACCCCATAAGTATATACAAGTAATATCAGTCGGCTAAAAATAAAATAATAACGAAAGTAAGTAAAACTAGCAGGAAGCAGGGGCAGGCTCAGGACAGCAGCGTGCCTCTCTCCTCAGCATCTCTCCCCATGGAGCCATCTCCCTCCCGTCCAGTTCCATTTTTGTCATCCCCTGCAAGCTGCACTCCTTGTCACCTCTGGTCCTCCTTCCCCTTTTCCTGGTGCTCCCATCTTTGCTGCCCTGGGCAGGAAACAGGCACATGTCGGATGGCGGGGTTCAGCCTTACTGAGCTGGCCTGGGTTTCCTCGTTGTTAAAATGAACGTGCTTAATCGGTTTCAGCCGCTTTCTCTTTCAACACAAACTAAATTGTCTTGCATTTCACTCTGCTTGGTCTTCAGTTTCCTTTCTCTGTGGGTCGCAGAGCCTCCGTGGAGAAACCGCTCTTTACTCCAGCGAGCCAGGGGGGTGACCTTCCTGGCATTACACAGCCTGTCCCGGAGGAGCTGAGTTTACTTTTTCCCTGCAGTTTCTGCCTTTGTTTCTTCTTTTCACTTGTATCAATGTGAAGGACACATATATCTCCATTCTCATCCCCACAGCCATGGAGAAATATGACAAGGCCAAAAACAAAGGTAAGAGATTTACGGACCCCAGGAAATCCCAATTAATAGAAACCATCGGGACCATCACCACCTTGTGCCTCTGAGGCCGCTAAACACACAGCGTATCCTCCCATAAAGCAGAGCGTGTTGGCACTAGAAATAAAATATCTGCACTGGTGCTCAGAAAATGCTTTATATGCATTCCCGAACCATACTCTGTGTTTAAACTTTAGCTTTTTAGTATAATTTTAGCCTTAGAACTTAACATTTTTACTGCCTTTTTCTCCAAATAATCAATATTGATTTTACTGTATCTGTTATTATCCTGACATTAAGATTTATTTTCTTACTTTACTTCACATGAGACTGTAGTTTATGGCACGAACATTTATTCCATTCTTTCAGGAAAGCTCATGGGATAATTATCTTGCCCCATTGGCAAATCATTCAGCTTATGTTATATTGAAAAATAATCATTGGCTTTGCCCCCATCAAGTTCGAACAGCTTTATTATCATTACGCTTACTGATACGTCATGATAGCATCTCTGCAGGCCTGGGAACTGTTAGGGCCTCAGAAACTTGAATCGATTTAAGTATGGTTCCCCCTCCTAGCTTGCTCAGAACTCTGTTGGCTGTGAGCAGCACAAAGCACACCGATATTCCACTTATTGGCTGTAGTTCCCACCATTGCCTTTGGTCTACGTGTTTATAGACGCAAGGAAACCACCTTAGACCCAGGTGTAAGGCATCCAAGCGGTGGTCATAAGAAATAAGCAAGGGAGTGATGGGAGGAGATGACAGCCCCAAGAAAATGCATCTCTTGCATTCATATATTCATTATGACTTACGCACTGGAGTGTTTCACAAGGAGTCTAACTTTAGAGGAAGCTGCAAGATGGAGTGGAGAGAGAATAAAATTGAAAGTCAATGAACCTGAGATTGACTCTTTGCTAGCTGTGTGATCCTACACAAATGACCTAACCTTTCTGAGCCTCAGAGTCCTGCTTTAGTAGGAATAATAACACAAGAATATGTCATCTTGTTTGGTTTTGTGTATTAAATAAATAATATCATGTATAGCGGTTTATAAATGGAAAGTTATATATAAATACATGTTTAAACAATGTCACAATGCAGGAGCTTATGCAAAATATCCAGAGGGAACACAGTTGTGGAAGATCCACCGTTCATTCACTCATTAATTTATTCATCAACAAATATTTATCTAGCACCTGCTATGTGCCAGGCCCTGGGTGAGGAGCTAAGATTCCAAGAGTGGGTAAATCACATGATCCTTTCTCTCATGGCTCTTACATATAGCTGGAAAAAAAGGCATTGGTCTAAGAATCTCACAAACGA
Source organism: Mirza zaza (assembly GCA_008750895.1). NCBI lineage: Eukaryota > Metazoa > Chordata > Mammalia > Primates > Cheirogaleidae > Mirza > Mirza zaza. Next base: position 8,145 of record VSMD01135802.1, on the reverse strand, counting down.
TTGTCACATGGCAGCTGTGATGGGCCCAGGAGAGGCACTTGGAGCCAGGAACGCCCACAGCAGGAAGGAACCCCGGGAGGTTGCACCTGCGCTGAGGACGGGGGCGGGAGGAGGCGGTGCTGATTGCTCAGGTTGAGCAAATCCATCCAGACCAAGGAACAGCACATGCCACAGCCCCACGGCTAGGAGGAGCTAAGAGAGCACAAGAAGCAGAAGAAAAGTCGGTGTTTTTGCAGAGGGGGACACCACAGTGGACAGAATGGAGGCAGGTAGACAGGTCAGGAAGCCGACGGCGACACCGATGGAGCTCAAAGAGCAGGTAAAATAGCAATGTCTGCTCTCGGAGTATGGGTCATTTGTGCTTCTGTCTTCATAATTTCTTCATATTAAATGAAAAACTAATAATTGCAAACCAGGAGGTAAAGATGGAGATGAGCCCACATGTAATGTTGAGAGAAGGGCACTAGGGGTGGGCTGAGGGGAGAGGAGGGAGCTGGGGCTGGAGGGGCAGGGTGTGCGCCGCGTCTCTTATAAATGCCCGGTGCATGTCACAGTGCACAGGGATTCGCAGGTGCAGTGATGGGCTGGAGTCACAAATGGACACGTTATGTTCATCAAGAAGAGAAAGCAAAACAAATCAAAGCACAAATAGGTGTGGTGTGGTTAAAACCACACTGGGCTGGTGTAAGGCATGTTCCCTACCATGTCTAGTGTTTCCCAGAATTAAATCATTCTGTTCTGCTACTCTCATCTCCAAAGAAAGCTTCCAAAGCTTCCATGCCGGCAGATACAGCTGTCTGTCTTAAGGGAGCCCGTAATTCCCCTCCTGATGCTGATTTGCCACATCTGACCGCTGTCCCAACCTGCTGTCCCTCTCTATAGCTGGGCATGAAGCTGTGAGCAGGCCCTGTGTCCCCAGAGCTCCCCTGCGGCCGGACGGTGTTCAGTGGAGACTTTGGGGGAGTTATCACGGCTCACAGACGCACTGCTCCAGCTGACCTGCCAGGAGACGGAGCATCTGACCCTGACATTCAATTAGCAGGACAGACGGCGTATAACGTATGCTTGACACTGATATGATTTAACGTTAATAACTGGTTTTCAAATATTTATTACAATGGCTGTTTTAATAAATATTTCATGAACACTATTTTTTTTCAAAAACCCTCTGTTGTCAGCTTTGCTGCCTTAATTTGCCTTAATGAGGATTTTAAAAAATGCAGTGATAAATTGCTTCCCTGCCAGTGTACAGGAGGCAAAGAGAGCTCTTATGGAATATCCGTCATCTGGCGTAGCAAGCCCAGGAAGGATGAAAAACTAGCATAAAAAGAGCCCAAAAGAGGGACAGACAGCTGCTCTGCCAGCGTCAGCCCACCGGATACAAGGAAGCGTGTCCGTGACAGGGAAGGGCACAGAGCCCTTGGCCAGGCGGCTGGGGAGCAGAGAGGGTCTTCTCAGGGGGTCCTGGAATGTGGGGGCTTGGAGGGAGAGGCAGAGCAAGCCGCTCTGGGGCCACAGCCTGACGACCATGCTTCGGAGCACAGCAAAGCAGGGAGGGAAGAGGGACTCCGTGGGGCGGGGTCTCTGCTTTCCTTCTCTCTCCGCGTGTGGAACCCGAGGGCCCTCTGTGGTCACAGACGTGACGCACTGAGCTCACCAGGGGCTGCTGGCTCTGCCTGCAGCTAATTGCCTGCCTGTGGGGTTTGTCTTGCTCCCCATCCTGAACCGCTCGTTTGAATATTTCTCAAGTCAGGACACCTCTCATGATCCGTGTGCTCATTCCATGCGGAAGTGTGCCTTGTCCTCCCTGGAAAGCCACCTGTACAGCAGTGCTGCATCCTGTCACCAAGGGCGTCTAAGAATGAGGAATCACAGCGCATCAGCAGTTGCAGAAACATCTGGCAGGTGTGGAATTAGCTCCTGTCCCAGCCAGGACCCCAGAGCCCAGGCCCGGCTGCCCGATGACCCCATCGCTCCTATGGCCTCTAGCTTCCACTCTACCCTGGGAGACAGTGCCCAAGATGGCCTGGGCACCCGTGTGGCCACTGTAACAATGCCTCCCTCACCTTGCTCCCTGCCATGCCATGTTCAGGGAACTGAGAGCTTGCCCGGTTCACCTCTCCTTGGTTGATTCTCCTTTCTGGCAGGACTGGAGCCCAACCCTCTGTACCCCACCTGGCAACAGAGGCACTACTGCCTGCACTGCTCAGGCTTATGTTCCTTCTTGAACTGGGATGCATGTCCCTGATGACTGCCCCAGGGCAGAAGAGTTCCCTTGAATGATAGGCAACCCAATCGAAACCCATCCATCCCCCATCATCTACCTCTAGTGGGGGCCCCTTCTGGAACTGTCCCTGTCCCTTGCAGCTGTGCCTCTCTCTGGAGGCCACCTCCACAGCCATTCCACTCCCCCAGACCCTGTTTCATTCTGCTGTTTCAGTCTTCTGCCATCTGGTCCTAACATTTTACCACCTAGCTCCTTTTGCCTTAACTGACCTCAAATGTTATATGCTTATCATGTTCCAAGTAATTGCTTCCTAATGATGATGCTCATATTGCTGTGGCCACTCCTAGAGGGCCACTGCACTGCAGAGCTCCAGGAGATGCCATCTGCACTGTATTTTACCCAAATGGAAACCTTCAGAGTGGTACAGCGCTCAACCTGCATGGCTGAGCCTGGCAGACCTGCTCTCCCCTTTCGTAATTCACAAACTTGCAAAGCTATGGCTTCCATGGACCCACTCAAGTATTTTGCCTAATCCTAGACAGAGGAGACAATCAAGCAGAGCTAGGACTTTTCAGACATTTACTATTACTGGGCCACATGCTGCAGACACAAAGAAGAAAAGGGTGTAGAGAAAATGAGCTCATAATCACTCATACCGTCTGTTGCATTCTAAGACATCAGCATGCTCAGAGGCTATGAGTTAGGGGCACCTCATCCTTTATATAGAAGTCTGCAAAGATGGGGAGGGAGGAATAGAAAGGGGGCATGCCTGAATTAAGCCTTAAATTGGCTGGGGCTAACCACATGAAGAAGGTGTGTGTTGAAGGTGGGGGCGGGGCACTTCAGAGGTACCTGCCTGCCCCTGACAGCGATTGGTTATCTTTGTAGTTTAGTGGAGATGGAACATAAAACATAAGTCAGAAGATGCCAGAGTGGAAGCAGAGATCAGACAGCCATGTCACAAGGGGCTCACATACCTTGCTAAGAAACTCTGTCTCATCCAGTGGGTAACGGGGAACCCCTGAAGTGTTTTAAAAGAGAAAGATATGATTAGATTTGTATGTTACATTATCAATCAACTCTGATAACTCTGGAAAGAACAGATTTGAGCAGGGCAAAATAAGGTAGACAGCTCAGTGAACTGTCAATAATACAGTAGTTTACTATATAGAAAACGATAAATGATAAAGACCTTAACTAATGATATAGCTAATAATTATTGAAACACTATTCAGAGCCCTTAAAAGTACCATGTTTCCTCGAAAATAAGACAAGGTCTTATATTTATTTTTCCACAAGAAGACACCCTCGGGCTTATTTTCAGGGGATGTGTTATTTTTTTTTAAGCACGGTACAATAATCTACGTTTATTCAAATATAGTTAAGTCATCTTCTTCTGGAACATCATCATAACTCTCCAAACCCCAAATTCCATCCTGAATTTCTTACAACTCTATTTCCTTTAGAACAATTGGCCCCAATCTCTCATGTCGAGCAATAGAGATCTCATAGGGCAGATGAGAAGAGCTGCTCATCTTCTTTACCACTCCCTGGCGAAATGCATGGGTTGTGCAGATACACTTAGTAGCCTCGCCCATCACTAGGTCTTATTTTTGGAGTATGGCTTATATTGCGCAAATGCTTAGAAATCCTGCTAGGGCTTATTTTATGGCTAGGTGTTATTTTCAGGGAAACACGATATTACATATTTAATTTTTCACAACAACTCTATTATGAAGGCACTATTAAGATTTCTATTTTATAGAAGGGAAAGTAAGGTGCAGGGAGAACGAGGACTTGCCCTCAGTCACGCAACCAAGGGAGCCAGGGACGGAAGGCCTGCAGGATAGGGAGAGATTCTGGGAAGGTTTAGGAATCCACCAAGAGGAATTGTGGGATGCTAGGATAGGTCTGGGAGATAGGGAGGCATGAAGTGCTGTTCCCCAGTGTCCAGCATCAGCCACTCTGGGATGGGGTTGCTAACAAATAAGGCAAACATTCATAATTTAGGAAAAATTTTTAAGCCAAAGTTCAGAGGAGTGGCCTAGATGACGGTAAAGATTTGCTGGCTGTCCACATACAGCTGGTAGCTCATCATAGAGAAGGCTTTTTAAGTGCTGCAAATATAAGTCTTGCATCCTGTTTTGGGCCTAAGAAAGTGAAATCAGGGAAATGATTCTGATTTCCAGCTTTAAGAGTTGATAAAAGGTGACCAAAAATATTAAGGCCCTGGCCTAACTTCTTAAAAATAACAGCACCGTCTGGGGGATGGACACGCTTGAAGCTCTGACTCAGGTGGGGCAAAGGCAATATATGTAACCTAAACATTTGTAACCCTGTAATATGCTGAAACAAAATTTTAAAAATACAAAGAAAAAAAACCACAGCACTTTCTAGGCCCTGGGGTCACAGGTGTGCAGCTAGCGCAGTGACCGGCATGTCCCAGGTTGCCCACCTTGCAGACTCCTCTTGAAGCATTTTGCTGATGCTGTCCCACTTGGTGGCACTTCGAGCAGTGACCAGCAAATGCAAGGCATGACCTGGTGACCCTAGGGCACAGCGTCTGGGCTAGTGCTGAGTGACCACCTGCCATTTTTTTCAGGAACTATGGAATGAGCTTTAAAAAAATCTCATAGAATCACCTAGTAGAAAGGCTGAGTGAGGGCCATATGACCCCCAGTGGCAGAGAAGCCAGTTCTGGTTCCCATCCTGGATGTGCCACCACAGTGCGGGACAGTGAATGTTTGCAAAGCCTGGACCGTGGACAGCGAGGGCCCCGATGAAAGGTCTGTACGGAGCCCTGCTGTACCCGTGGCCTCTGGTGACACATTCATTATGCTTCGGGTTAGCGGCAATGTGCGATCGCTGCTTGCGATGCTAACCAACGCGGAGGAGGCGGAGGCAGCGTGGGCGGTGGGAGCTGGGAGTCAACGGCGTGACTGAGGTTTGGAATGAGACCCCACAGGGCCCTCCGCAGGGGCCTCCGAGCTGAAACCTTAGTGGTAGGGATGCAGACTGAGCGGATAACAGCCCAAGGGAACCCAGATGACAGCCAGTGTTTCAAAGATTGGCAGAGGACGGGGAGCTCAAAAGAAAGGAGCAGTGACACAGAAAATATGGGTAAAATCAGAAAGGACTTCAGAGAGGAAGAAGCTGCGTGGAAGCCACGGCCCGGCCTACGTGTCAGGCAGGTAAGAGGTTGCTGGTGACCTTACTGGAGCGGTGGAAACCGGACTGCAGGGCAGTGACGAGAAGCACACAGGTGATGAGGGTCAGAAAGAGACACAGCAGCTGCTGGAGAGGAGCAGTGTTTAGGCAGGACGATGTCACGCAGTGGGGATGTTTATATTCCTAGGACCACCAGTGATACATTGCCATAAACTGGGTGGCTTTAAACATCAGAAATTCATCCTCCCATGGTTCTGGAGCCCAGAAGTCCAAAATCAAGGTGTCGGCAGGGCCATGCTTCCTCAGTAGGTTCCAGGAGAACACCTATCCCTTGCCTCGTCCGGCCTCTGGTGGCTGTGGGCATGCTGTGCCCCTAGCCGGGTCCCTCCAACCTGGGCCTCTGCCCAGTCCTGCCTGTCAGTCTCAAAATTCCTCTACTTCTCTGCACAAGGTTCACTTATGATTGGATTTAGGACCTTGATAATCTACGATAAGCTCCTCCTTTCAAAAAAATTTTAATTTAATCCTATCTTTTGCCATATAAGGCGATATTCACTTTTTTTGCCATATAAAGTAATAGTCACAGGCTGGGGATTAGGGAGTGAGTGTATCTTTGGAAGGCCACTTTTTCCAGCCTGCCACAGGGGGCACAGTGTGCTTCTAGGCAGAGGAGAAGAACTGGAAGGAAAGAAATGGGAAGAGGGGAAAGATTGCAGCAAAATTCTGAGGAGTCAGGAGCATCCGGAGGAGCCGACCAAACGCAAGTAGAAGGCCGGCGGGGGAGCGGGCAAGTTTGGAGAGCTCAAGTCTCTACTGCTGCTGGGCTACCTGTGTCTTTTCCAGCCTCTTGTGGAGCTCAGACAGGAGCAGGAGTTGTGTGTCATTAACCGGTTTTGCTAGTTATATCAGTTCTGTAAGTGACCCCTTACAGTTTGCCAGCCTTGCCAGTTGTCACCCTGGCCGTTTCAGAGGACACAGACACAGGCAAGGAAAGTGGGACATGCAGATTCTGATGACGGGAGGTGGGGACAGCGTGTCCCCAAGGGGAGAGAGCCGCAGGGTGGAGCCTGTCCTGGGCGGTGGAAGAGGCTCAGGGTGGGGAAGGAGCACCCACAGGCAGGACAGTGGAGTGCCCCGCCAGGGGAGGCTGCAAGCCAGGAGGAGGGCCATGCCCCACCTGTTTACGGGACAGTGCCAAGTCTGCTCAGGTGTCATGGGCTCCGCCTCCTAGTCGTGTGTTCTTGGGCCTCGATTATTCTCACCAACAAAATGGGATTAAAAAAGAATCTACCTACTTCAAAGCGTTGCTCTGAGTGTTAATGGACTAATGCACATAAGGACTAGGGCACAGCCGCTGGCACACAGAGGCTCTTGGCAGCTGGCAGTTTTTAGCTGCCCTTAGCAGTGCCTGGGACACGAGCCTCAGTGTGGATCACACACTGCGAAATCCAAGTGAGTCCCCTTCCCCTCCTCGGAGTCTCGGGTCTCCCTGCAACACCCTGTTTTCCAGGCTGCTAGCGAGTGCGCTTCGTCCTCTATGCCTCTCGACTCTTCCGAGGGAGTCTTGCTCCCCACCACTTAAAGGGGGGTCCCACAGCGGCCCAGGGTCCTGCAGCCACTCCTTCTTCCCCTGCTCTGTTTCTTTTTCTTTCAAAGGATGGCAGCCTTTTGTCTCCTGCTCCCTTGCAGCCCAGGTACCCAAACAGCAATTTGTTCTAGGTGCTCTGCAGTTTACGTAGTCCTGCGCAGCATAAAAATACCTCCCCAGTGCTCATCGACCTCTGGAAAAGAGATGTTTTCAAGCCTGCCAGCCAATCACCAACACTTAGCTAGAAACGCGTGGGCCTCTAATCATCATTGTCCAAACACGGGAAGAGCGGCCGCCTGCCGAGAGGGAATTCTTGCCTGCGAGACCAGAGGGAGCCGTGCTACTGCTCACCTGCCAAGCTCCGAATGGAAGCCCCACCGAGTCACGGTTCATTTGTCTTTCTGGGCCATGTGTCTCCAAGAGGTGGAAGAGAGTTTGCCCGATGGATCAAGTTGGATTCCCAGCTGAGGCAGGAGCAGTGGCATGTCAAAAGTAGGACACGAAGAAAGTTTAATGACTCAGACCCCTCCTTCCTACTGACAGGCAGGAGACAGCTACCGAAATGTGTTTATTGCCTTGTTACTCCAAGTGTGGTCCAAGAACCAGCAGCACTTGAGGACTTTGGAAATGCAGACTCCTGGGCCCCACACCAGACCAAATGCATGAGAATCTGCATTTTGTGTGTGTGTGTGTGTGTGTGTGTTTTAATTTCAGCATATTATGGGGGTACAGATTTTAAGGTTTCAATAAATGCCCTTTCCCCCTCCCCCCACAAGTCTGAGTTTGCAGCATGACCATCCCCCAGATGGTGCACATCTCACTCATTATGTATGTATATACCCGTCCCCCTCCCCCCTCCCCCCTGCCCAATACCCTATTACTGTAGAACCTATGTGTCCACTTAGGTGCTGCTCAGTTAATACCAGTTTGCTGGTGAATATATGTGGTGCTTGTTTTTCCATTCTTGGGATACTTCACCTAGTAGTATGGGTTCCAGCTCTAACCAGGAAAATATAAGATGTGCTATATCACCGTTGTTTCTTAGAGCTGAATAGTACTCCATGGTATACATATACCACATTTTATTAATCCATTCTTGGATTGATGGGCACTTGGGCTGTTTCCACAGCCTTGCGATTATGAATTGTGCTGCTATAAACAT
>VSMD01135800.1:14191-55518 GCA_008750895.1 Mirza zaza | reverse complement strand
CCCCCCTCCCCCCCCATCCGGGATCTCGCCGTCGGGGCTGTTATTCAGGCAGCCCCCCTCCCCCCCCATCCGGGATCTCGCCGTCGGGGCTGTTATTCAGGCAGCCCCCCTCCCCCCCCATCCGGGATCTCGCCGTCGGGGGCGCAGGCGACGCCCGCGGGACCGTCAAAGCGCGGGGTGCACAACGCAGCCTTCAGTGTCCATAACCTGCTGGGGGCGCGCAGAGCTCATCATCGCTACCTTCGCCAGCCCCATACTATCCTATCTTCTCCCCATTCAGAGACGAGGGAACTGCAGGAGAGAGAAGCTCACACGGCCCTGCTGGAGCCGGCCCTGAACCAAACGACACCGCCACGGGCCTGCCCGACACCGCAGCGCCGCCGCGCCTGGGAGAAACCGAAAACCGGTCAGTCCGTCCGAACAGTAACAGGAAATCAAAGAAACTGATCCCTCCCTACCCATACTATCGGATGGATCCGACAGACTGAGCCCGTCTCCTTTTCTCTCCTCCCTCCCCTCCTCCTGAGGCTGTTGATCTATAGGTTATTTATAAAGAGATAAACAGTTGTTCCTATTAATTCAGATGGTGATGAAAAATACATTCCTATTTCATATACTGAACTAGTTGCTAGATCTGCTCCCAACTACGGAAAGTACTTTAGAGACCACAGACGTCACCCTGGAGAAGTTATTTGCACTCGTCATGCTGAACAAATGACTAATATTCTTAATATATCCCAAATGGAAGGAAATAAGCTAATTAGCAATGGACAAGCGCACATAATTCCAAGAGTAAATAAAAAACACAAGGAAAATTTTTGAATTTCTCTAGAATTCAAATAATAAATATAAATTAAGACCATAGGGATAGGCCTGATGACTCAATCCTGTAATCCTAACACTTTGGGAAGCTGTGGTAGGAAGACCGCTTCAGGCCAGGGGTTCAAGACCAGACTGAGCAAGAGCAAGACTGCCCCACCCCTTACAAAAAATACAAAAACTAGCCGGGCGTGGTGGTCCATGCTTATAATCCTGGCTACTTGGGAGGCTGAGGTGGGAGGATGGCCTGAGCCCAAGAGTTCCAGCCTCACAGACAGAGCAAGACATCCTGTCTCTATAAAATAAATAAGCATCGGGTGTCCAGTGCAGTCCCTGGCACACAACAGAGAACTCCGCTGTTGTTATGCACTGAATGATCTGAGGCATATTTTAAAAACTTGGAAACAAAGATCAACGTGGCAAGACATTAACAGTGGTTGCTTCTGGATACAAATTAGAGGTGTTTTTTCCCCCTGCATCTTTATGTTTTAATGTTTTCATTTCTTTTTCCTAGAATAAATACCTTACTTTAGAATCTAGAAAAGAATTTAAAACTAATAAAGCCAAACAAAAGGTACTCTTTAATTCTTAACATCATAGGACCCCTTACCTGCAAGAATAGGGATATCCCCAAGCCACGCATTTTTTTTTTTTTTTACTATCAGCAGTGGGTGGCTGTTCACAAGTAGCTACAAAACCTTGCCAGGGGAAAGCCTGTCTGCAGACAGCACCTGGTGGAAAGAAACTCCCAGAGTCTAGAACCAAACTGAGTGTAGGAGGTTAATAACACAAAGAAGCAGACAGAAAGGATTTCATGGCTTACTGCAATCATAAAAATGTGGCTAGATACTGAACAAGTGATATTCGGAAAACAATAATTCTTAACGATTGAAGTATTTATACAGTTTAATGTTCGTTATATCCAGTAAAGCTAATGGAGCTTTCTATAGTTAGCCGGGCCTTAGGTGCTCAGGATCCAATTAGTGAAAAATGTAAGACAAGAGATACTTGCAAGATCATTGACTAGAACCACAGATACCTTACATGTTTTCAGCACAGCCAAGTTTTCAAGTGCATTGTTTTACCGGCAGAATATTTATTAATATTCAAATAAGGGCAGGTGTTGGCTCACGCCTACAATCCCAGAACTTTGGGAGGCCCAGGAAGGAGTACTACTTGAAGCCAGGACTTGGAATTCGAGACCAGCCTGGGCAACACAGAGGCCCTGTCTCTACAAAAAGTAAAAAAATTAGCCAGACATGGTGGAACCTGCCTACAAGTCCCACTACTACGGAGACTGAAGCAGAAGGATCACTTGAGCCAAGGAGCTTGAGGCTATAATGAGCTAAGATCCCACTACCACTGTACTCCCACCTGGGTGACAGAGCAAGACCAAATTCACATAAGGGGATGATTGGAGCCTGAGTGACACCCCCCCATCCAAGACTTACTCAAGCCTGGAGCCCAATTCTCCTCTCGTCCCTACATGCCAGTCCCAACGTGGTTAACCACAATGTGCCTGAGTCTTCTATTGCTCGAAAGAGGGCACGAGAGGTGGTCAGGAGGATTTAACAGCTGCATATGTGTGGAACATTTTAAAAGAATAACTGGATTCAGTAACTGTGTAAGTATCAACTAGTAATAACATTGCTCCAGAATAAAGAAAATCTACCCTACCTTCTAAGATCTTCAATTCTGTATCAAAAAATTATATAATGGAGAGGAAACTGTAGAACTTGATGTTTAGGATACTGTTTTCTTCTAAAATACCTTTTTTTTAGACAGAGTCTCACTCTGTTGCCCAGGCTAGAGTGCTGTGGCATCAGCCTAGCTCATAGCAATGTCCAACTCCTGGGCTCAAGCAATCCTCCTGCCTCAGCCTCCCGAGTAGCTGGGACTACAGGCATGTGCCACCATGCCCGGCTAATTTTTTAATATATATATTTTTAGTTGTCCAGATAATTTCTTTCTATTTTTAGTAGTGAAGGGGGTCTCACTCTTGCTCAGGCTGGTCTCAAACTCCTGATCTTGAGTGATCCTCCTGCCTCAGCCTTCCAGAGTGCTAGGATTATAGGTATGAGCCACCATGCCCAGTGTAAAATACCTTCTATTGACCTTCTTACCCTCTTATTATGAGGCTAACCACTGCTAGTCCAGCTCTTAAATGTTTAAGGCACCCGCAGACTTCAATAGAAGTCTCAGATTTGTTTTTTAAAGTTTCAGGAGTAAACCTTTTCATGAGGCCTTTTTTTCCAGTAAGCTTCCAAAAACAAGACCATGAAATTATCAACTTCAAAGCATTCAACTGCACTGAACTCATTTCACCTGTAACAGTCAAGTACTCCAGTTGGGGTGGGCCCAGCAGCTTAAAACCTTTTACATTGTATTTCACATTACCCTTATGAATAGATGGAGCTAAACAACTGGGCCTAAAACACAGCAAAACATGAGGATTTCAGCTATTACTAACCATATTGAAGCATTTTTGTTTGATTGTGTTGAGACAGGGTTTTGTTTTGTCACCCAGACTGGAGGGCAGCGGCATGATCACATTTCACTGCAAAAACTGCTGGGCACAAGCCATCCTCCCACCTCAGCCTCCCAAAGTGCTGGGACTACATGCATGAGCCACCCCACCTGGCCAAAAGTCACTTTTAACATGTTTATCTGTATGTACATGTATACACACTACATGTACGTATACTCTTCTAGGTAAATGCATGTACTCTCCTCACAAAGATAAATGGTAAACACACATCTCGTTGATCTTTTGAGTCTTCAGAGAATGACCTCGTGCTGTCCACTAAAAGGTAACAAATAGTCAATTCAGAAATTCAGCACCAAAACTCAAAAGGGCCAGGGGCAGTGGCTCACGCCTGTAAACCTAGCAACCTGTAATCCATAATTCTGGTATATGTTTGGGGAGGGGTCTCCGTCCTCAAAATATCTTTTTTTATTATTTTCTTCTTTTTCTTTTTTTTTTAGGATGACTGTCAGCAACAGCTTCAAAATATTTTACATCATTTTCTTTATTATGTTGCAATTAGGAACTCTTCTATAAAAGCTTTTGAAAGGAAAAAAAAAACTAAAACCCTGAAGGTAATGGAAGTATTAATATTAGCAAACTATAAGTGATTGTCTATCCAGAAAAATTCCTTCCAATCAGCATGCTTATTTTATGTCAGCAAATTTTATCTAATTTTTTTCAGCAAAATAATTGTAAATATTTTTCTCTTGTACAAAGCAAAGGCTTAAAGTTAAATTTCCAAAAATTCAGAGTGGGTGACTGACCAAAAAAAAGTCAGTTTCCAAAAAATAAATAAATAAATAAATAAAAAAGTCAGTTTCCTAACAGTACTTGTCATTTGGCCTGGCGTGGTTTCTCATGCCTGTAATCCTAGCACCCTGGGAGGCAAAGGCCAGAGGATCACTTGAAGTCAGGAGTTAGGGACCAGCCTGAACAAGAGCAAGACAGGGTCTCTACTAAAAATGGAAAAATTAGCCAGGTGTGGTGGTATGAGCCTATAGTCTCAGCTTCTCAGGAGACTGAGGCAGGAGGATCACTTGAGCCCAGGAGTTTGAGGCTGCTGTGAGCTAGGCTGACGCCTTGCCACTCTAGCCTGGGCAATGAAGCGAGATTCTGTCACCAAAAAAAAAAAAAAAAAAAAAAGCATGTGTTATTCTAGCAGACTAGGAATAAAGAACCTTAGAACTAAAAACCATGACTGCTCAATGTAGAAATGAGTCATGATAAATACACAAGCTTAAACTTACATGACTTACACGGTCCCGTGCTCTGGGATGACTCTTGCACAACCAATTTAAAATTACAAATTCTTTACTCTCAGGCAATACTTTTAAAGAAAGGACTCATCTATTTCTAAAATAAATTATTGGAGGTGAAATATAATTAGAGATGCTGTTTTTCAAACATTCTCTGAAACCTGAATAACTGCACCAACATTTGTACATATACAACACGTACAAACAACCAGAATAAAGGAATGACGTTATGAGCCTTAACATTACATTAAAGCCATGTTATATTTTAACTCAGATCTCCTATGATTATTAATGAAATAATATACGCAGCATAGGTAACTTTTCTTTTCTTTTTGAGACAGAGTCTCACTCTGTTGCCAAGGCTAGAGTGCCGTGGCGTCAGCCTAGCTCACAGCAACCTCAAACTCCTGGGCTCAAGCGATCCTCCTGCCTCAGCCCCACAGAGTAGCTGGGACTACAGGCATGTGCCACCATGCCCAGCTAATTTTTCTATATATCTTAGTTGGCCAATTAATTTCTTTCTATTTTTAGTAGAGACAGGGTCTTGCTCTTGCTCAGGCTGGTTTCGAACTCCTGACCTAGAGCAATCCGCCCACCTCAGCCTCCCAGAGTGCTAGGATTACAGGCGTGAGCCACCGCGCCCCGCCCATAGGTAACTTTTCTACATAAATACCTGAGCTCTCCTAACAAAGGTAAATGGAAGTAAACAATGGGAGCAGGTGGATTTGAATATAGGGACTAGCATAGGTAGGAAGCAATGGCAGAGCTGAGGCCAATTTGGTGGGCCGATGCCTGGTTCCTGTCACCAGAGGAAAGTTCAGCTCACCTGTGTCCATACCTGAACAACTGAGTCAAGACAATGTTTGGATAACTCATTTCAGAAAATACTTGGACCTGAAATATTCCAGATCGCTGAAGCAAAGATGAATTCTTGAACTGCCAGAATCTTGCCACACTTCATTCTCCTTTGTTGGCTAAAAACTAACTAGTTATTTTATACCCTCGTAAGTATTTCTAAGTCTCCATTCACCTTATAGCTTCTTCATTATCTAAGCTGATAGATTCTTCCTTCAAGAAAGTATGTAAAGCTATGGAGTGGGTTGACTTTGTAGTTAAATTCCAATGCTGTATCTTGACACTTTTAGAAGCATTATCATCAAACATGAAAGCAACAGGTAATCTTCTGGAGACCACAAAATTTAACTTCAAATTTAACAAAAGCCCTTTTGAAAAATTTTATGGCCGTATACTATTTATAACTAACGCAAAATTTATAGATGGATAATACAATCGTAAAGTAATTTGCATTAAGCTGGCTTTCATCCTTGGGAATCCTAAACAAACAAGGATTGCATGAATATTTATCATTTCTTAAAAGATACATGAGGAGTTCAGATCAAAGTTCTAGCACAACTTTTCATTATTTTCTAGGACCAAAACAGACCACATTTTTCTTCTATATACATTTTCTCACCCTTCTCACTCTTAACCTAATGCATAGTACAGCTATATCCCAGCGCTTTCTGAGGTTATTGGTTGACGTGTTAAGTTTCTCACATTTAGGATTTTTCAGTCCTAAAGTTAATATGAACTGTGATTCTCCAAAATAAATAGCAAACAACATGAGTAAAATACAGACACAATAGGCCAGGCACAGTGGCTCACGCCTATAATCCTAGCACTCTGGGAGGCTGAGGTGGGTGGATCGCTCAAGGTCAGGAGTTCGAAACAAGAGCGAGACCCGTCTCTACTAAAAATAGAAATTAATTGGCCAACCAAAAATATAGGAGAAAAAATGACCCAGGCATGGTGGCCCATACATGTAGTCCTGGCTACTCAGGAGCCTGAGGCAGGAGGATATCTTGAGCCCAGGAGTTTGAGGTTGCTGTGAGCTAGGCTGATGCCACCGCACTCTAGCCGGGGCAACAGGGTGAGACTCTGTCTCAAAAAAAAAAAAAAAAAAAATTCAGACACAGTGTTTTCCTAGAGAGCTGACCAAATTTGTATGTAGAGTAATATTAATGATCAAATGAAACTGCCTACTGTGTCCCCCGGCCACAGACTGTGCTGTCTTCCAGCCATTTTTCTTACAAATGCACCCAGAAGGTCACAGGGAGGATTTCAGGGAGTAATTCAAAGCAATCTTCACTAGGGGGAAAAACAACAGCTGACTACTATGTCTGCATTTGAAAAGTTCCATTAACATTTTGCTGCTATATTTTAAGTAAAATACTAGTAGGGGTTTGTAACGCTCTTTTGTGTTCTGTAACCCTGAAATTGTACACTGTTACTCTCCAAACCTCACATATAGGCAACAACATACAGCGGAACAATTCCCCTGTAAAGTCTTTCATTCCATATTCTCCCCCTTTGGTAAAAGACAAATTTGTGAATAAAAAGATTTCTTCAGCTGGACAGTGTATAATTCTAAGATTCCTACACCATCCTATAGACTCTAATATAGAGAATGCAAAACACATAAAAACAATAAAGTCCTTTTATAACCACCACCGCGGGGAGAGGGGATAAAGTTGGCAGACGCGCGGCGCGGGGAGGCCGGCGGGACCGCGCGGGGAGGCAGGCTCGCGAGGCCGCGCCGGCCCTTCGCCGACGTCACCGGGCGGGCAGCCCGCGGCCGCAGTCAGCACAGGCCTCCCGCGCTCCCATTGGCCGGCCCCGCGTCAGCCGACATCAGAAGACGGTCGCCATTGGCCAGACCGCGGCGCCCCGAGCCCCGCCCCGCCGCCGCGGCCCGGCCCGGCCGCTGAGGGGACGGCGCCGGAGCCGGCTTCCCTCCCACTCGAGGTCTGTGTCGCCTTCCCCTCGCTAGGCGATTCTGCTCCTCACTGGGAAAGCACTTCCGATGAAGTCGGCTGCTGCTGAGGACAGCAGGTAAAGGCCGGACATCTCACACAAGAACACAACGTCTCTATTTTCAATGTTGTCGAATCACGAGAGCTTTTCAGAGTCAAACTGGGACTTAAAAACGCTATTTGGAGGCAAAAGCAGACATTTTCCTCTACCTCATGAATAAGCTCTCATTTACCAGATAATATTACTCAGGAGATGTTTAACTGGACGTGTAGTGTCAAGGTGAGGCTCGGGAGGCTTCTCCAGAGCAAGACATTCATTACTTTGTATTTCAGTTGTTATTCTAATCTGTGATACATGGGACCCTGCTAGAAAGGTAGCAGTCTACAGTGTTTACTTCATGTCCAGGGCAATGAGTAGCAGGTTCAGCGTTCACTACAGCAGCGATAAACTTGATAAATTAGCCTCAGTTGAACCCTTCAGTGTTTACACAAACTCCAGTCCAAAAATGGGGCCCCAATCCTTTAATTTGCGCTATGGTTAACTACGGAATGTGGGGTACGTGTAATACACTGTCCTTATTTTGGGTCCTGTTAAATGATGCTAGTTAGTGCAGACGGCACACTGGCCAAACACCACCCCTGCCCTCCCCTCACATTTCTTCCAAAGCCAGCACAGCTCATTTTTTTATAAAAAGTACCTCTAAATTCTTAAGTTTTGCTTGATACTAAGACCTTTTTTAGGACAACTACAAATAAATCCTCGAAAGACAGAGAAGAATCTTCACTACATTGTGTTTTTCCGCCACAAGCTACTTCAAACCATTTCACGTTAATGAGTCTGGAAAAGGCTTAAGATTTTCGTCCTCCTCAAGAGGGTCTAAGCCTTGGGTTATGGAGTTCACACATAAGTGAATGAAATGAAAATCTTGTTCGAGACTCTGGCTGTAGGGGTTTCTGGGGAGTGGGATACATGAAATCGGGCCCTCAGAGAGTGGAAGAAATGCATGAAGTCTGGGATGAAACAAGAAAGCAAGGGTTAGGGTCTCAAGGAGGGAATGACCACTGCCTGCGATCCAAGAACATAAAGTCAACAGAGAGCACAGGCCAGGAAAAAAATGTCAAGATGTGACACACGGCATTCAAAACGCAGGGGGCAGGCCAAGCATGTTGAACCTGACATTCATCAGTAGTGCTGGCGATAAAGTGGGCACCCATCGACCTTTTTACTGACTGGACAAGCGGTTTCCCAAGTACCTGCCAGGTATAAAGCACTCTGCCAGGCGCTTTGCAAAATCCAGAGTGGAGTAAGACAAGGACCATGCCCTACAGAGCTGATGGTCTATGTGTAAATACCCAAATAAAAGCCAGGAGAAAATAGTGCTGGAAGAATGGTCAGATAAAGAGCTAAGAGGAAAGTGGTCGGCGCTCAGTGGAAGATAAGTTGGCGCATTTTTGCCATTTTCGGTCCCCGGAGAGCTGGAAGCGCCTGGCTCAGTGAGTACTCACTGAATGGAGAGAGAGGCGGGAAATGGCACCTGGAGCAGGCACATGAGGCCGCCCCCGGGAAAAGGCAACGAGTGAATAGGAGGCAGCGGCACCCCGGCGGCGCAGGCAGGGAATGGGGTCAGCGGCGGGGCGGGCGGGCGGACTCCGGCCGGGCAGGTTGGGCCGGGCGCAGCCAGCCGGGGCGGCGCGGACGCGAGGACACGGAGAGTGCCCGGCCGGCGGGGAGGCGGGGGGCGCGGGGCGGGCCGCGCGGGCCGAGATGTGACAAGCAGCTGCAGGGCACACCGAGCCCGTGGCCGGCCAGCTGTGCGGCTCCGGCGCCGGCCGGCTCGGGCCACCGCCCCCTGCCCGCCCCCGCGCCACCCCTGGCGGGGGAGGACGTGCGCGTGGAGGAGGACCCGGCAGCGGGCCCGGGGCTCGGCTTCCCCGGGACGCCGAGGCCTCTCCAAGCCTAGTCTCCCGGGACCGGGACTCGCGGTGTCCAAACACCTTCCGGATCCCCCCATCGCGCTCGCGGCCCCGGCGGGCCCCAGCCACGCGCGCCACGTGCCCGCCGCCCTTCCCGGCGGCCCGGCCGCCACCCGCCGCCGGCCGCGATCAGGCCTGGCCCCGCCGGCGCGGCCCAGGCCCTGGCACCCCGCGGACGGTCGGGGCCGGCGGCGCGGGACGCGGGCGAGCACGCGCCGGCCGCGCGGGAGGAGGCGGGGCGCAGAGGAAGCTGCCCCTCCGCCCGGCGCCGGCCCGCGGCGTCCCCTCCAGCTGCGCCAAGCCTCAGGTCCCGGCTCCCAAGGATGCGAGGGCGGGTGGCGCGCGGGCGCGCGCACGCGGCGGGCGGGATCGGGCGCCCCGGCCCCTCCGGCCGACCCGCCCCGCGCGAGCCGCCGGCCACAGCCCGCTCCGGGTGGCGCGGGCTTGCCCTTCGCCGGTCGCCAGGCCGCGGCTAGGAGGGGACGTCTCTGCCACCGCCCCGTCTGCGAGGAAGAGGCGACACGAGCGCCCCCGGCCCTGTTAAATGTCGCAAGGTGACACCGGATCGCCCCTCACACGGGGCTTTTCTGAAGGGCTTGCGGAGGGAGTGCAGTAAACAAGAAAGGCAGCGCCCGACCGCGAGCCACCGGGCGGGAGCCCCGAGGGCGTGCCCGAGCTCGGCAGCCGCGCGCTGCCCGCGAGAGTGCGCCCAAAAGGCGTCTCCGTAAAACAGAAACTTGATAATGGCGTGGCTCCACTCGCCCGGGTTCATTCATTTATTGCAGTTCTCATTGTCCCTCCTCTCCGCCCTCCCACTCCGTCTCTATGAAACCGGAAAGGGATCCGCGTGGGGACCGGGTCCCGGAAAGGGGGCGCCCGGCCGGGGAGCGGCGCACAGGAGGACAGCGAGGCGGGGAGCTGCAAGGAGAAAGGAAGGACACGAGGGATGGGGACCGGGCGAGGACCGGCGCCGGGGCGACGGGCGGGAGAGGGTTACAGGGAGCAGGAGCCGGGCCCCCTCCTCTGCCTTCCACACTCCGGTTGTGGGAGGCCACGCCAGAAAACCCAAATCTAGATGAAAAGCCGGGAGGTAGCAAAGGTAGGGTGTCCGGACGGGGGCCTCTCCCCCGCCTCCCCGGCGCGCAGACACCCCTCCGTGCACACATATATGTGCCGCGTTACATAATCTCCACAGGAGACGCCGGTGCAGCCGCGGTCCACGCAGGGCACCCACTGACCGCGGGCGTCCATGCAGCACCGCTGCCTCCGCCCAGGAGCCCCGGGAAGCCGGCGGCCCCGCGCCCCGCGCACGGGCACGGCCGACATGGGGGCGCCCCGGGGACGCGCAGGGCTCCGGGCAGCAGGCTCGGCGAAAGCATCACTTACCAGTTTTGCTGCATCCACTGGATGGCTTCATTCTCGTTGAACTGCTTCTCGAATTCGTATTCTTGTAAAGTCAACACTGACATGTTCATTGGGGCTGATCTTCGGAGTCGCTGCGTGTTCTCTACACAAAATAAAATAATCTGTAAAGCGCTTGATTTCGAGGGCTCTCCTGTCTGCGTCCCCGCCCGCCCCCCGTCTTCCCCTGGCCGCTCGGGCTCGGCGGTCGGTCTGTCCCAGCCTCTCAGCTACAGCCAGGGCCGAGCATTGCCTGCGCCGCGGCTCCCAGCTCCTCGCTCCGGGCTCCGCTCCTCCCGGCGTCCGCATCCACCGTGGGAGGGAATGAATGCCTTGCGGTCTTAGTGCCTGCACGTTTGTCCATCACCCTTTTTACTCGTCTACAGGGAAATCTCCTCCCCCTCGTGCGATTGCAAAATTAACCCTTTGCGAGGGAGTGCGCGCCAGAGCGAGACCTCTCCCCGCCCTGGGGACAGTTTTGTTCAGGCGAAGGTGGCTGGAGGAGTGGAGGAAGGGCGCGGAGGAGGAGGAGGAAGTGGCCCGGAGGTCACCCTCATCCCCCAATCCCAGCCTCGCGGGCCGCCTCGCCCAGCCTTTGAATGAAGTCGCGGCGTGCGGGGCGCAGCCCGGAGGCGCGTGGCCGCGGGAGCCGGGCGAGCAAACGATTGGGAAATAGGGAGACCTGCCAGCTCTCTCGCAAGAGAACTCTGGGCAAATTTGCGTTGAGATCACAAGCGCGGGGAATGCGCTCCGCATCTCCGCGCCAGCCCTCCAGGACCACCCCTCCCCCGCCCCGGGCTCTAGCTCGGATCCAAACCCACCCAGGCCCCGGCCCCGCGGAGCTGCTCCATCTAGTGCGGACGGGGGACGCCGAGGATGAGGATGGTGGAAAGTCCAGAGAGGCTAGTAGCCGGAAGAGGCGGGAAGGGCAGGGAGAAGGGTTTGGGTACTGGGAAAAGGAGACTTCATGAACAGAGACAAAGGGGGTAAGGAAATGAACAGACAGGAGAACTGGACCAACTGGTCCAATGCACAGACTTTATTTGTATGCATGAGGAATTTGGCTTCATTGATTATACTTGTAGATAGAACAATATCGTGGTCGAGGAGAGAGCTGAATGTAATGCTGACCCTACTGAGCCCGGCCTCACAGCTACGTCGTTTTAACCTCAGCTTCCACGCAGACAACCTTTTAGGCACTAGCCTTTGCCAGACCCCTAGAGAGACAGGAAGGGAGTGCTGGAGGGAGGCAACGCACCCCTCTTTCCTTTCCCAGGGGAAGAACCACTTCTACTCCTTCAGTTCCTTCACTCACTTCCCCCAAAAGGTAAGAAAAATGAAATATGAGTCATTGAGGTATCTAATGATGTCGTTGTAAACTTAAAATATAATAAGGAGCACATGCTTTTAACATTGGTGGACATTAGGACCAGAAAGAAAATTCTCTTTCTGGGAGCTTCTCCCCCATAGTCTACAGAGAAGGTATTTTCATTGACGAGGTGCCTCTAACCCCTGAAAAGTGGGAACTGGGAGAAACACCTCTGTAAAGAAGGAAGAAAGGGGGAAAGTTTTAAAAATCTAGTACGATATCACATAAATCTAAGGGCTAGACTGATTGACAATCAGCAAATTATATATAAATTGATGCTCACGAAAAGTCTACGCATGGGCTGTTGTCTCTCTGGCTAAAGGTTGCCATTCTAGAAACGTCTGCAGAGCAAGTCTGAGGGAATCTGAAGGTAAGGGCCAGGCTAGAATACTTGGCAGCTTTGTCCTGGAAGGTGGGTGTGACCAAATGAGAGAGAAGGATTTATTAGCAGAGCCTGGGCAGTGTGAGCGATCAATATTTGGAAAGTGAATGGTTGATTAAATAAATGAAAAAAAAACAGGGTCCAGGCATGGGGGCTCACACCTGTAATCCTAGCACTCTGGGAGGCCAAGGTGGGAGATCGCTCAAGGTGAGGAGTTCAAGACCAGCCTGAGCAAGAGTGAGACCCATCTCTACTAAAAATAGAAAGAAATTAATTGGCCAACTAAAAATATATAGAAAAAATTAGCCAGGCATGGTGGCACATGCCTGTAGTCCCAGCTACTCGGGAGGCTGAGGCAGGAGGATCGCTTGAGCCCAGGAGTTTGAGGTTGCTGTGAGCTAGGCTGACTCCATGGCAGTCTAGCCCAGGTAGCAGAGTGAGACTCTGTCTCAAAAACAAACAACAACAACAAAAAAACAGGGACGTGAGAAAGTAATGAAGAGTGAAAAAAATCCAGGAAAGGTTGCAAGGATAAGTCTTATTTTTGTCTAAAAAGGCTTCAATTTCACCATGTGTTAAGAAAAATTACTCCAAAATGGGCGAAATATACTCTCTATTTCTTGACCTTTAAAGAGGACAGTTACGATCAAAATAAATGCTGGATGGTACTAAGTGCTGAGGAGGGTATTCAAAACAAGTACTGTCAGTGGCAGTGAAAACTGATGACTATATGGAAAGCAATTTGGCAGCCTGTATGGTAATTTTATTCTTTTATTCAGTCATTCATTTATTCATTTACTTTTAGAGACAGGGTCTTGCTCTGTTGCCTAGACTAGGGTGCAACGGCATAATCCTAGCTCAGTTCAGCTCACTCCAACCCCTGGGTTCAAGCAATCCTCCCACCATAGCCTCCTGTGTAGCTGGGACTTCAGGTGTGGACTTCAAGCCTGGCTAAGGTTTTAGACATAGGGTCTCACTAAGTTGCTCAGACTAGTCTCGAACTCTTGGCCTAAAGTGATCCTCCCGCCTCGGCCTCCCAAAGTTCTGGGATTACAGGCCTAAGCCATCACACTCAGCCTATTTTTTTTTATTATTTGTTTTTTTGAGAGATGAGTCTCCCTGTATGGCCCAGACTGGACTTGAACTCCTGGGCTCATGGGATCCTCCCGCCTCAGCCTCCAGAGTAGCTGGGACTACACGGGCCTGGCGTATTTGGTAATTTTAAATCTACACCATTCATTCACCAGATATTCCTTGAGTACTTACTCATCTGAGCTCTTGGGACTCAGTGAGGAAGAAGACAAACAGGGCTCTTGCTCACTTGGAGCTCATATTCAGAGGGGCAGACAAAA
This sequence comes from Mirza zaza, assembly GCA_008750895.1. Taxonomy (NCBI): domain Eukaryota; kingdom Metazoa; phylum Chordata; class Mammalia; order Primates; family Cheirogaleidae; genus Mirza; species Mirza zaza. The sequence continues at coordinate 41,625 of VSMD01135800.1, read as the reverse complement.
TAATTTCTTAGGGGATGAAATGCCAGGTTTACAATTAAACAGCAAAACAAGAAGGGCTGGGAGTTCTCCTTCAAACCTGGAAGACTTTACAAAAAGTCTTCTGTAATCACTGCAATCTGAGTGTTACAAAGAAGAAAGAGTAGGACAAAGGCCCCTAGGTAAAGAATGAGTTTGCAGGATTAAAGACAAAAGGGTGGTGTGGCTTCAGGCCCCAACGCTAGAGTAATAGATAGAAAATTAGGTTGGAGGCCGGGCGCAGTGGCTCACGCCTCTAATCCTAGCTCTCTGGGAGGCTGAGGTGGGCGGATCGTTTGAGCTCAGGAGTTCAAGACCAGCCTGAGCAAGAGCGAGACCCCATCTCTACTATAAATAGAAAGAAATCAATTGGCCAACTAATATATATAGAAAAAATTAGCCGGGCATGGTGGCACATGCCTGTAGTCCCAGCTACTTGGCAGGCTGAGGCAGCAGGATCACTTGAGCCCAGGAGTTTGAGGTTGCTGTGAGCTAGGCTGACGCCACGGCACTCACTCTAGCCTGGGCAATAAAGTGAGACTCTGTCTCAAAAAAAAAAAAAAAAAGAAAGAAAATTAGGTTGGAGATGGGCAGGGGCCAGGTCTTGGCCCCTGGTAAACCAAGATATTGTATTTGGACTCTATTCTAACTGCAGTGGGGTGGGGAAAGATAAGAGGATGTTAAAATGGGGAGTAGCATGATAATTCCTAGTGATTCTCTGAGTAGGTATTTACTCTATGGATATACTCACAAAAACATTCTAGATGTATGTATAAGATACTCAGCACTGTGCTCACTTCGGCAGCACATATACTAAAATTGGAACAATACAGAGAAGATATTCAGTACTGTTTTTCATTAGAGAACTGGAAATAGGCGTGGTGGCTCACGCCTGCAATCCTAGCACTCCGGGAGGCAGGGGCGGGAGGATCATTTGAGCTCAGGAGATGGAGACCAGCCTGAGCAAGAGCGAGACCCCATCTCTACTAAAAATAGAAAGAAATGAATTGGCCAACTAAATTTATATAGAAAAATTAGCCGGGCAGGGTGGCGCATGCCTGTAGTCCCAGCTACTCGGGAGGCTGAGGCACGAGGATCACTTGAGCCCAGGAGTTGGAGGTTGCTGTGAGCTAGGCTGGCGAGGAGTTGGAGGTTGCTGTTTGCTGGTTTCCGGACTAGGCTTTCTAGTCCAGAAAACAGAGTGAGACTCTGTCTCAAAGAAAAAAAAAAAAAAGACAGGAATTCCTTGGCGATATATATAGTTTGGGAAAGACCTGAGCCAACTAAGGGGAGTTTCTACTTACTGTGTACACTGCTTAGTTTTCTGTGGTACTTGAATTTTCTTACCCTGTATTTTATTTCGAAAAAGAAAAAGTCAAAAACAATTAGCTGAGCGGTGAGATAATGGGTCACTTTTCTATTTATAAGTTTCCATACTGAAACACTTACTATGTAACATAGCACTGGAAATAAAACATTTAGAATGGTGATCTTTCCCGCCTGGCAAGGCACGCGCTCAGGCTAGGAGAGAGGCAGGGAATGTTGGGAGGGCGCCAGCAACACCACTGAGAACTTCTATGAAAAGATTTATTGTGCGTGTGTCTAAGCTATAACCAGATAGGTAGCTAATATTGAATGCAAATAACTGGAGCTCAGAAAGTAACAGTTCATTTATACTTAGTAGTAAAACTTTCAAAATGTAGGCCAGAGGAGAAGGAGTATTTAAAAGACTAAAACATTTACTGCAAAGATGACTTGAGTAATAAACAAAAACAGGCACACTTTCATCCTGGCTTGTTCACAGACTTAGCTATCTGACTTTGGGGAAAGTAAATTGATCCTTTAATTTCCTTTTCTATATGTAAAATAATGGCCGGGCGTGGTGGCTCACGCCTGTAAGCCTAGCACTCTGGGAGGCCGAGGCAGGCGGATTGCTCCAGGTCAGGAGTTTGAAACCAGCCTGAGCAAGAGCGAGACCCCGTCTCTACTATAAATAGAAAGAAATTAATTGCCCAACTAATATATGTAGAAAAAGTTAGCCAGGCATGGTGGCGCATGCCTGTAGTCCCCGCTACTCGGGAGGCTGAGGCAGGAGGATCGCTTGAGCCCAGAAGTTTGAGGTTGCTGTGAGCTAGGCTGACGCCACGGCACTCACTCTAGCCTGGGCAACAAAGCGAGACTCTGTCTCAAAAAAAAAAAAAAAATATATATATATATATATATATATAATAACAATATGAAGCTGGAGGATCTTGATACCAGCCCCAAATTTCTGTTGCATACCAATATGTTAACATACACACACATTGTTTCTGGAACCTTCTAACAGCAACCTGCTTCTCCAGAGAGAAGTCTGCTTTCCCTAGGCAGACTGCAGCTAAGTTGGGCCACTTGACATTCTCTGAGCATCTTAAGCTTTGCTACCTCTGCTGCTTTTATCCAGTAGTTCCTTCTGCCTGGAATTACCCTTCCCTCCCAAGCCTCCTCGCCCCATCCCTGCCTGTCAGATTCAGTCTACTTAGGGTGCTTAGCCGCTCCCAACATGAGGGCTTTCCTGTTCATGGAGATGATTTCTCTCTTGCCTCAACTCTCAAAGCCCTCGTTATCAAAGCTCTTATGAACCTTAGCTGAGCTGCTACGGCCCTTAGCTCATCCTCGCCCATGCAGGAGACAAAGGCTTCTTAGTTTCCCAGGGCTGCCATCACAAATCACCACAAACTTGGTGGCTTAAGATAAAAAATTCCTATTCTCTCATTCTGGAAGCTAGAAGTCCAAAATCAAGGTGTCGTCATGGTTGCTTCTATCTGGAGGCTCTGAGGGAGAAATCACCCCATACCTCTCTCCTAGCTTCTGGTGGTTGCTGGCAATCTTGGGCATTTCTAGACTTGTAGACAAATCCCACCAAACTCTGCCTCCGTCTTCACATTGCCTTCTCTGAGTCTATGCGTCCTCAGTTTTCCTACCTCTTCTAGACTCACTCATGCTGGATTTAGAGCCCACCCCAATCCGGTATCATCTCATCTGGATCCTTGCTTAATCATTTCTGCAAAGACTCTTATTCCAAATAAGGTCACATTCTAGGATTCCAGGTAGGCATTAATTTGGGGTGTGGAGCGGACTCTATTCAACCCACTACCCTGATCCTGAGTCCCCAGTAGCCTTCCTTACATGACACCTACTTATATATTACTGTTGCCATTCAGGGTCGCAGGCAAGAGGCTGAACACACTAGTGTTAAGTAGTTTGCCCAACGTCTCTCAACTCTTTACTTGTAAAGTCAAAATTTAAACACAGACACTTGGACCCATTTATTTTTTACCACCACAGTTGATTCTTCTCCTCCGGCTCCCAGGCCAGAGAATATATCCATTTTAAGCCAAAAAGAGACATTCCTCTTAACTTTAGACTGTTGAACAGGGTGAATCCAATTAACAGAGTCTACATTTTTTCCTCTTCGTTGCTTCTTCTTACTGTCAGGGAGCCCTGACCCACTGGATATTTATAAAGAGTTATTCTTTATTAATTTACATGCATTTCTTTTGCTCTGAACTATGGTAGTTTCTACATTTGATTCTATTTCTGGAAACATGATATCTACAAAACAGGGTTCTTAGAGGCTAGGAAAATTTTGCTAGAGAATAAGATATTTACAACCCACATGACAGAGTATGGATGTCTTGAATAAATGGAAAGCATCTGCAAATCGATAAGAAATTTGGGCCAGGCATGTAATCCTAGCACTCTGGGAAACTGAGGTGGGAGGATCGCTCAAGGTCAGGAGTTCGAAACCAGCCTGAGCAAGAGTGAGACCCCGTCTCTACTAAAAATAGAAACAAATTAATTGGCCAACTAAAAATATATAGAGGACAGGCGCGGTGGCTCAAGGTCAGGAGTTGGAAACCACCCTGAGCAAGATCAAGACCCTGTCTCTACTAAAAATAGAAAAAAATTAATTGACCAACTAAAAATATAGAGAAAAAATTGATTGCTTGAGGCCAGGAGTTTGAGGTTACTGTGAGCTAGGCTGACGCCACGGCACTCTAGCCCAGGCAACAGAGTGAGACTCTGTGTCAAAAAAAAAAAGAAAGAAATTTGCACCATCCCAATAGATGGATGAGAAAATGACCCAAATAGACTCCCACATGAGACTATCAGTTGACAAAGAAAATACATGTTGACAGATATAATAGATATTGTTTACTGAAGATCTCCTTTAGGGACGGGCACAGTGGCTCACGCTTGTAATTGTACCACTCTGGGAGGCCTAGGTGGCTGGATTGCTCAAGGTCAGGAGTTAGAAACCAGCCTGAGCAAGAGTGAGAACCTGTCTCTACTAAAAAAATAGAAAGAAATTAATTGGTCGACTAATATATATAGAAAAAATTAGCCGGGCATGGTGGTGCATGCCTGTAGTCCCAGCTACTAGGGAGGCTGAGGCAAGAGGATCGCTTGAGCCCAGGAGTTTGAGGTTGCTGTGAGCTAGGCTGATGCCACGGCACTCTAGCCTGGGTGACAGAGTGAGACTCTGTCCCCCCTCCCCAGAAAAAAAAAAGATCTGCTATAGGCCAAGCATTTAATTCTCATTTAATTCTTACAGGAATTCTGTGTGATAAATCTTATTATTTCCATTTTAGAGATGAAGAAAGTGGAACTTGAAATTTGTAAGGGTCCTGTCCAGTTTACTAAATGGCCAGGTTAGATTGCTGATCCAGTCTGTTTGACACCAAAGGCTAGGCTTTGTGACATAACCCTGTACAGTCACACAGCCACTATAAATTCAGTAAAAGGCACTTCTGTAGTTTATTAATTACCGTGGCATCTTCATACATGTAGAAAATAACAATGCATATGTGTGTGATGCATGTTACTCTTTCAGTCTATGGCAAGCATATGTGAGTAACAGCCCCCTGCAATAAGCTCAGAATCCCTAGGTCCGTGGACCAGTATGAGAAGTCCTAATTTAAATTCAGCAGATGTAGGCCGGGCATGGAGGCTCACGCCTGTAATCCTAGCATTCTGGGAGGCTGAGGCGGGAGGATCACTCAAGGTCAGGAGTTGGAAACCAGCCTCAGCAAGAGCGAGACCTCATCTCTACTAAAAATAGAAAGAAATTAATTGGCCAACTAAAAAATATATAGAAAAAAATTAGCCGGTCATGGTGGCACATGCCTGTAGTCCCAGCTACTTAGGGGGCTGAGGCAGGAGGATTGCTTGAGCCCAGGAGTTTGAGGTTGCCGTGAGCGAGGCTGACGCCATGGCACTCTAGCCCGGGCAACAGAGTGAGACTCTGTCTCAAAAAAAAAAAAAAAAAAAAAAATGGGACTTGAGTATGCATGTAAAAAGGAAAAAAAAAATAAAATAAATTAATTTAAAAAAGAAAAAATAGGCCGGGCGCGGTGGCTCACACCTGTAATCCTAGCACTCTGAAGGCCGAGGTGGGCGGATTGCTCGAGATCAGGAGTTCGAAACCAGCCTGAGCAAGAGCGAGACCCCATCTCTACTATAAATATAAAGAAATTAATTGGCCAACTAATATATATAGAAAAAATGAGCTGGGCATGGTGGCACATGCCTGTAGTCCCAGCTACTTGGGAGGCTGAGGCAGGAGGATCGCTTGAGCCCAGGAGTTTCAGGTTGCTATGAGCTAGGCTGACGCCACTGCACTCACTCTAGCCTGGGTAACAAAGTGAGACTCTGTGTCAAAATAAATAAATAAAATAAAAGAAAGTAAAAGAAAAAGAAAATAGAAAAAAAATAAATTAATGAAGCAGATGTAATCAATGTGGAGCTAGCCTTCACTAACTGTCCATCCTATGGAGGGTGCTATCGGTCCAGATATATAAAGGACGCTTGATTCATGTCTCTTAAGAGACTAGAACTCAGGCACCTGCTCGGTTTGCACCAAGGAGTTCTGACCCAAACCACCACATCACCCCAGGGTTACAAAGCTGTTTCCACAGTTCTAGAGATTTATAAACTGAAAAACAAACATTAAGTGGATGAAAGCATTTTTCCCCTTTGATTCATTTATTTATTTATTTCACGTAGGACTTTGACTCAAAGTGAAACCATTTTTTTTCTTGCTCTCTAATTGAGTTGATCCGTATTTACCTTGTGGGAAACGCAAGGATCGAAGTCACAATATCTTCATGTATCTTCTTTGGTGCCACCAAGTGAACATCAGGTCTGGACAAAGGCCACACCTGGAAATGGAATGCTCTCTTTTTTTGAGACAGAGTCTCACTCTGTCACCCTGGGTAGAGGGAAGTGGTGTCATTATAGCTCACTGCAACCTCAAACTCCTGACCTTGAGTGATCCTCCTGCCTCGGCCTCCCAGAGTGCTAGGATTACAGGCGTGAGCCACAGTGCCCAGCTCAGAACTAGTCTTAAACAGAAAGAGCAAGATGATTCTTTTGTTGTCTTCTCTCTCCTTTTTTTTTTTTTTTTTTGAGACGGAGTGTCACTCCGTTGCCCGGGCTGGAGTGCCGTCTTCCCTCTTAACCGGCCATTTCATCCTTTCTTGCTAACCGTTTCTCCACGCACTTATGCTGGACACTGGGGCAAGCGCTGAAGGTCTCCCAGGCCCGAAGCCCAGTGGGAGACACAGGCAGTTGGTCCAGGGACTACGACACGGCCAAGCAAGGGCTCCGAAATGCGTGCTGTGCGTGGTGCTTGTTGGCAGCAGACTGCGAGTTTTTGCTAAGGCTTCCAGACAAAGTAACATGAGCTGAGACTTGAGAGACAAGTATGGCCTCTGGCTTAGACATCCTTGTCAGAGAGGCTTAAGGACAGAGCATGGTCTTTGGCTTCAGACTTTATTCTGGTGGCTCTACTTTCTGCTCATGTTTTTCAGACAACCACAAGAACAATAACTTACCATTTCCCAGAGCTGCATTTGGTGTCTTAAGTTCATTATTTTATTTAATCTTCACAACATTCCTGAAACGTGGAAGACAAATCATCATCATCATCATCCTGTGATCTAGGTTCCATTAGTACTTCCAATTTACGCAGAAGACACAGCAAGAGGACAAGACTCCTTCCTATGTCTGTAGAATTGCTAGGGGAGGATTTGAGAAGAGGAGCACAGGGAGTCTGCTCAAAAACATGATGCTTACTCCTGGAAGCTGAGGCGGGCGGATTGCTCGGGTTCAGGAGTTCGAAACCAGCCTGAGCAAGAGTGAGACTCCGTCTCTACTATAAATAGAAAGAAATTAATTGGCCAGCTAATATATATAGAAAAATTTAGCCAGGCATGGTGGCGCATGCCTGTAGTCCCAGCTACTCGGGAGGCTGAGGCAGGAGGATTGCTTGAGCCCAGGAGTTTGAGGTTGCCGTGAGCTAGGCTGATGCCACGGCACTCACTCTAGCCTGGGCAACAAAGTGAGACTCTGTTTCAAAAAAAAAATAATAATGATGATGCTTTTAACCAATATACAGCTCTACCTCTCTTACCTTGGTTTCCTTCTCTGAAAATGAGGGTTAAAGACAGAGGTTTAAATAGACAATCAACGTAGTGCGATGATCTCAGTGCGTGAGACAGCAGACACACAGTTAATGTTACGATCTTCCAGTTTCATATGGAACAGTGTGACTGAGAGAGGGTAAAATATAATCCAGGCCAGCTACCCCCACTCTGGAAATGAGGAAATAGTAAGGCCTGGAGAGGTTGGGAGGGTTTTGCGAAGGGATTTTCTCTCAGAGTTTGTTCATCTAGTTTGGTTTTTGTTTGTCTGAGACAGAGGCACACTTTGTCTCCTGGGCTAGAGTGCCGTGGCATCAGCGTGGCTCACAGCAACCTCCAACTCCTGGGCTCAAGCAATCCTCCTGCCTCAGCCTCCCAGGTAGCTGGGGCTACAGGCATGCGCCACCATGCCCAGCTAATTTTTCTATTTTCAGTAGAGATGGGGCCTCACTCGCTCTTGTCAGGCTGGTCTCGAACTCTGGAGCTCGAGTGATCCTCCCGCCTCTGCCTCCCAGAGTGCTGGGATTACAAGGTGAGCCACCGCGCCCGGCCAAGTTTGTTCATTTGAAACGCTGAAATTTCATCCCTCATGTCTGAGCTGAAAAAAATAACTAACTAAATAAAAGAAACACTGAAAGCATCATACTGGAATTCCCCGGTGCTGGTTGCTCAGAGAAGCTGCACCTCAAACTTCCACCAAGAGAACAGTGAGTCCAGCTTCAGCCACGGTTCTGGGACAGCTGCCACCCTGTCCACTGTCGTGGCCTTGGGGGCTCTTCGGGCCCATTTTGGTGTTAGATTAGATCCACGAACTCCACAAACATCACATTCTTAAGGAAAGAAAAACCCATAAAACCCACAGTTTTATTGTAAAACAGTATAATGTTGTTAAAGAAAACGTCAAGGAAAGAGAAAAGAAGACGGAGGAGAGGGTCCCTTTGATAAAATCTCCCTGTGCACCGATTACTGCACCTGCCACTTACTAACGGGGTGATTTGAGCAAAATACTTAGCTCTCTATTATCTATAAAGATAATAATAATACCTACCTCATAGGGTTGTTATGAGAAATAAATAAGCTAATATTTGTGAAAGTACTTAGGCTGGCACCAGGAACATACTAAGCATCATATACATGTTTGCTAAATAAAGAAAAATAAAAAACACTAACTGATATAGGGTAGGTGACATTAGAGCTGAGACTAGAAGAAGTTCAGTTTGCAGAAAAGGTGGGAAGGCATTCCAATTTCTAACTGGAAAAAAAATAGCCCCTGCAAAGACATGGAGGAATAATAATAGTAATAATTGAATATGGACAATGAACAAGATCCCTTGTCTACCCTGTAGTACTTACGCTTTCCTGCGTCACCTATCAACAAGCTTGCCGAGTAGGTTTTCTTATCTCAGGATATAGGTGAGGATGGTGAGGGTAAGGAAGCTAACGTAGGGAATATTATTTCATAGTATGTTAGGAAAGCAAAGGTCAAATAAATAAAGTGGTAAGAGGCAGAAGCAGGCATGCAATTACAAGTCTGGCCAAAACTTTTGCCCATGCTTGCGATTGCAGTTTCTCTTGACCTTTGAGTGTGGGAGGCAGATTAATGGAAAATAAGGTAGAAAGTGGGCCAGAAGCCAAATATGTTTTGTTTTGTTTTTTGAGACAGAGTCTCCCTCTGTCACCTGTGTAGACTGCCATGGTGTCAGCCCAGCTCACTGCAACCTCAAACTCCTGGGCTCAAGTGATCCTCTTCCCTCAGCCTCCTGAGTAGCTGGGACTACAGGTTCGTGCTAATTTTTCTGTTTTTAGTAGAGATGGGGTCTCACTCTTGCTGGAACTCCTGGCCTCAAGCGATCCTCCCGCCTCAGCCTCCCAGAATGCTAGGATTACCATGAGCCACTGTGCCCAGCCTAGAGACAGAAATTCAATTGGCAGTTGCCTAGGGAGCACAGAGTGTCCGGGTGATAGCTGAAGGGTATGGAGTTTCTTTTTGAGGTGATGAGTATTGATTGTGATGATAGCTACATAGCTCTGTGAATATATTAAAAGCCCATTGAATTGTACACTTCAAATGGGTAAGTTGTACGTGAATTATATCTCAATAAAACTATTATCAGTAAAATAGGGTAGTTATAGCATGTAGGAGAGAAGTGCTGAGGGCAGGAAACTAATGTTTTGAATGAGCCTATCAAATGACAGGCAGAGAATAAGGCTTTTCACATAGATTATTTTATTTAGTTTAATTCCTACAACATTTCTCTGCAATGAGATTTTTAAAAATCCCTAATTCGCAAAAGTACAAAGTGAAGCTCACTGTCATTTTCCAGAACATACTGCTTCCCCGTGACTCCCTCTCAAGACAGCTTCTTTACGTTGTCCTCCTTGGGTTCTTATTTATTGTTCTTTCCTATTCCTATTCTCATGAGTCTTTTCTACCTCATTACCCCATTCAAAGAATTTCAATATTCATTCAGACTTTGGTTATTTCTAGATGAAACCCTCCCACAGTCTGCTAAGAGGAGTTTTGGTTTGTTTATTTCCTTACGGCTTGCGAAATTCCTTTCTATTGTCCTGTGTCAAAGTTGCCAATACCAAAATGGAGCACTATGTCAAACCCCTAACAACTTGGAGCTGGGAGGCATGAAGGAGGGGCCCTCAGGTGAGTGTGTCTAGGAGAGAAACCATCCAAGGAATTTCTCAAAACCACAGCACTCTAGATAAGGACGTGCACAAAGACAGTTGACTAACAATGGCTGTCTCCACCAACTCTTGCAACTAGCCCCTATAGCTAGTGGGCTTTGTTTCAAAAGCAGCTTACAGGGACTTCTTTTCTTTCTCTCTCTCTCTCTCTCTTTTTTTTCTTAGAGACGGGGTCTCACTCTGTTGCCCAGGCTGGAGTGCCGTGGCATCAGTCATAGCTCACAGTAACCTTGAACTCGTGGGCTCAAGGGATCCTCTTGCCTTACACTCCTGAGTAGCCATGCCCGGCTAATTTTTTCTATATATTTTTAGTTGGCCAGTTAATTTCTTTCTGTTTTTTTTTTTTTTAGTAGAGACGGGGTCTCGCTCTTGCTCAGGCTGGTTTTGAACTCCTGACCTTGAGCTATCCTCCCGCCTAGACCTCCCCGAGTGCTAGGATTACAGGTGTGAGTCACCTCACCTGGCTGAGGCACCAGTTTTAAAATACTTTAAGATCAAATGAGCCCTACACGTCAGATTCCTTTTCTTCCTTCTTTATAATATCAGTTGGAAATTTGGCATTGTGTAGCCATAGCTCATGAATAAATGGAAACTATGCTTAATCATTTCATTGATATTCAAAGTTGCCAGGTAACACTATTTGCATTTCCCCTACTTTCAACAGAATAAGTTTGCTTAAAATAGTTTATTTCCCAAAGGGGGAAACTCTCATCATGTGTTTCTGGCACTGTGTAATTTTGGAATGTACAAATGTAATATATTAGGACTGTGACACTATCTGAAATAGATCCTGAGGCTTGGTGGGCTCAGTGTCATTCCACTCTCCCTCTATTTTTTATTTTTAGATGTTTTTTTTGAGACAGAGTCTTGCCCTGTTGCCCAGGCTAGAGTGAGTGCTGTGGCGTCAGCCTAGCTCACAGCCACCTCAAACTCCTGGGCTCAAGTGGTCCTCCTGCCTCAGCCTCCCAAGCAGCTGAGACGAGAGGTGCGTGCCACCACGTCAGCTAATTTTTTCTATTTTTAGTGGAGATAGGCTCGCACTCTTTTTTTTTTTTTCTTTTTTGAGACAGAGTCTCACTCTGTTGCCCAGGCTAGAGCAAGTGCCGTGGCGTCAGCCTAGCTCACAGCAACCTCAAATTCCTGGGCTCAAGCGATCCTCCTGCCTCAGTCTCCTAAGAAGCCCCAAGTAGCTGGGACTATAGGCATGTGCCACCAAGCCCGGCTAATGTTTTTTCTATATATATTAGTTGGCCAATTAATTTCTTTCTATTTATACTAGAGACGGGGTCTCGCTCTTGCTCAGGCTGGTTTCAAACTCCTGACCTCGAGCAATCCGCCCGCTTCGGCCTCCCAGAGTGCTAGGATTACAGGCATGAGCCACCGCGCCCGGCCTGGCTCTCACTCCTGCTCAGGGTGGTCTTGAACTCCTGACCTCAAGCGATCCTCCTCCCTCAGCCTCCCAGAGTGCTAGGATTACAGGTGTGAGCCCTCATACTCCACCAAGAGTGCCTCTTTGTAAACTCGAGGCTGGAAAGCTGAAAACTATGTTGACCTAGCTAGTTAGAATTTGGATGCCAACTAGGTTCCGGGTCTATCAGAAGCAATTACAAGGCATTTGGAAGGAGGAAGGTAGCTGGAGGCCACCTTCCTGCCCTTTTTGGCTTTTTTCTTTTAGCTAGCAGCAGCTTTCTACAGTTTATTCCTCTGCTCATTCTCCAGTGTGGAGACGCAGGTGCGGCAGAAGCAGCAGCATAGTGGCAGCTACTCGATTCCAGCACCCCGCCCCTGGGTCCTCACTGTAGTGGGTGCTTTCGACTCAGTCCCTCCAGTGGTAGCCTCAGAGACAGTTCCTCCCTCAGATCCATTCTGTGATGTTCTGGGAATCATTCTTAAAGACTCAACCTGGAGCTGTCTGCACCAGCCATTCCAAAATTTTTGTCAGGATCCAATTTCCTATATTCAATATATTTCTGCTTAAAGTTCCTACAGTGATCTGAGTTTACACTTTATTGAATACTGACCAACACACTGTCAAGGGATGTGGAGATGGAAAGAGGTCAGTGCTATTTCAATATTCTGTAAACTGGCCAGGCGCGGTGGCTCACGCCTGTAATCCTGGCACCCTGGGAGGCCGAGGCAGGAGGATCATTTGAGCTCAGGAGTTTGAGACCGGCCTGAGCAAGAGCGAGACCCCGTCTCTACTAAAAATAGAAAGAAATTAATTGGCCAACTGAAAAATATATAGAAAAAATTAGCCAGGCATGGTGTTGCATGCCTGTAGTCCTAGCTAGTCGGGAGGCTGAGGCAGGAGGCTCACTTGAGCCTAGGAGTTGGAGGTTGCTGTGAGCTAGGCTGACGCCACGGCACTCTAGGCGGGGCAACAAAGTGAGACTCTGTTTCAAAAAAAAAAATTCTGTAAACTTAGCTCCTTGTTTTTAGGAAACTCATGTCATTCCCCTCCATAATCATGCCCCCATTTTCTTGTCATTTACAAAGCTTTAATTAAAATATAATATGTTAAGTGTGTGATATATAATTTTTAATTTTCTCAAAAACAAAAATTTTGGTTTTTTTTTCCTCCAAAATATATAGTAAAAGAATTCTCAAGAAAAAAGAAAACACAGAAGACACATAACAAAGCTGAGATGGCTTGTTTGTTAATTTGATTTTGAGTTGTGTCAGCCAATGCTTGAAACAGAAATTGTTAGCTTTAACTGTATGCATTTACTGATAAAATTGTTGCAGTTTTGGGGTTGTTCTAGGATATAGAAGACCAGTTAGGTAAATATTAAAAATATTCGATAGCAGAGTTTCGAATCTGGATTTAATCAGTGTTGGCCTTGGAATATGCCGAGCAATGTGAGAGTTTCTAGTAAGGCTCCTCTATCACAAATGATCTTCATTAAAATTGACCACAGCGTCACCATTCATAATGAATTGCTTTATGCTAAACTTTGCTCCTTGGGCATTATGCTGTAGTATGGAGCAAGGTGGGGTGGTGGTGGACAATCTCATGAGAATTTTTTTACTTTTAAGTTTTTTTCAAGACAGGGTCTTGCTATATTGCCCAGGCTGGTCTCAAACTCTTAGCCACAAGTGATCCTCCCACCTCAAGCATCCCAAGTAGCTGGGATTAGAGGCTCATACCACCACATCTGGCCCTATGTAGATTTATGTTAAGATGCTAGTAATTGTTTAGTTTAGGTAAGTCAGGGCTCTGAACTAATAACTACTAGGGAATTGATATCTGGTTGAACCTAAAGTTAAATGTAAAATCTAACCATCACGCAGAGAAGGAGTTCTAGGGGCAAGTGAGCATCTTAAGTAGCTGTGTGTTCTAAAACTAAAGTTTAATTTTAGTCTAAATTTAGACTAATTTAAACTAAAATTTAAATTTAGTGAATTTCTAAACCATTGAGTGCTTGGCAGATTTAGTGTTGAAGGCAGTAATTCCAGTATAATCTGAGACATTCTGGGCCAATAAATGAAAAACCTCCCATCATTTTTTTCCCATATGCATGGCAGACATTGCACGGTAATCAGAGTCCTCAGTTCTAAACTGAGTCTTCAATTTTTCTAAGTATAATGCTCTTAGTAGCCACTGCCAATAAATAGAAGCAAGCAGGTGCGGCAGGCTCTCTACTTTAGAAAGGAGGAAAGGAAGAGAGAGGACATGACAGCCATTCCTCTTCCTTTCCTCCTTTCTAAAGTAAAGAGCTGGCCTCCCATGCAACAGGGTGAAAATGCTCGTGGTGACAGCTTGCCTTCTGAGGTACAGATTGGAATGCTCATGATGACAGATGACCTTATTCAAGGGGACGGGCATGAGACCCATGAGGTACTTCTTGGAAAGTACAGACTGGAGCACCTGGACCCTTGTGTATCTGCCCACGGTGCTCCCAGAACGGGACAGCCGTGACGTGTGTGCGGAGGGACGAGACTAGGGTCTAAACCGTTCGATGTTCTTGGCAGACGACGAAGATAAAAAGACTCTCTGGTCTTTGATGACTCTGTTGAGCCATTGCATCAGCCGTGGGACTGCTTTTCTTTATTATTTTTTTCTGTTGTTCTGTGTGAAAAATGAATAAATCATAATTATCTGAGTAAACATAAAATATTGTTCTGTCAATTTCTTAAAATATATATTACTGCTTAAACAAAATCATAACATTGTTCTATGGGGTTTATAATGAATGCAGAAGTAATGTATTTGGCAAAAAAAATAGAATGGAAGATGGGGAAAGTAAATATGGTTGTAAGGTTTCCATATTTTATAGGAAGTGGCACAATATTAACGCTAGGTAAAATGCAAAAAGTTAAGAGTGTATATTGTAATCTTTACCATAGCCACTAAAAATTAATACACAGATATATAGTTTGTAAACCCATAGATTAAAATTAAATTCTATAACATATTCAAATAACCCAAAAGAAGGCAGGAAATATGAAACACAAAAGCAAACGAAAAATAGGGGACAAACAGAAAACAATACAATGGGCTCCCTAAACCTATGTTGATAATTACATTAGCGGTTATTAGTCTAAAACATGCCACTTAAATCAGTGATTATTAGAAGGATTAAAAAGCAGTAGTCAACTATTTTTTTTTTTGAGACAGAGTCTCACTCTGTTGCCCCAGGCTAGAGTGCCATGGCACCAGCCTAGCTCAAAGCAACCTCAAACTCCTGGGCTCAAGTGATCCTTCTGCCTCAGCCTCCCGAGTAGCTTGGACTACAGGCACATGCCACCATGCCTGACTAATTTTTTCTATATATTTTTATTTGGCCAATTAATTTCTTTCTATTTTTAGTAGAGATGAAGCGTGAGCCATCGTGCCTGGCCCTGAAGATTATTCTTTGCCCATTGTGTATTCTTGGTGCTCTTGTCCAAGGTTAGCTGACCACATATCCATGGGCTTATGTCTGGGCTCTCTTCTTTGTTCCATTGACCCATGTGTCTGACTTTATGCCAGTACCACACCGTTTTGATTACTATGGCTTAGTAATACCGTGTTTCCCCGAAAATAAGACCAACCCATAAAATAAGCCCTAGCAGGATTTCTAAGAGTTTTCGCAATAGAAGCCCCACCCCGACAATAAGCCCTAGTGACGGGCGTGGCTACGCAGTGTATCTGCACAACCCATGCATTTCCTCGCGGAGCAGTAAAGAAGACGAGCAGCCCTTCTCATCTGCCCCATCGTGACAGCTACTATCCCAGAGGTGACCGGAAAGGTGCAGGCAGCCCCACCAACAAGGTCGGCTCCCCCGTCAGGTCCCGGCCATCCTGTGCGTGCTGCAAGCTGAGGCTTTGAGGGGAAAATAACACATCCCCTGAAAATAAGCCCTAGGGTGTCTTCTTGAGGAAAATTATATATGTACGACCCTGTCTTATTTTCGGGGAAACACGGTAGCTCTAACTCATCATCTTTGCCTGTATCCGTGTGTGGCATCTCAGTTTTACTGAGCAGCTAGGACCCAGCGTAGGTACCTAAGGGATAGTGAAGACTACAGAACATCTTTGTGTCCCGACGAAGTTACAACCTAAGCAAGACATTGATGGCTTAAAGAACTGGGCTAGGAGGGTATGAGAAAACCTCGGTGAGGGCTTTGTTCAGTTATCTTTTCTTCTGGAAAAAGATCTGCACCTTGTACTTTTCCAAGAAAATCTGCTAACCGGTGCATGGTTCTTGCTGTGTCTCAACAAGCTCTTACCTCAAAGGAAGCCAAAGCAGAGCTCTGGAGAGGGAAGGGGACTAGGGTTCTATGGCCTCACCTTTTGCACGTGACTTTGCAGTTCCTCTTCCTACTCAGGCAACAGGTGACTTGCTTCAGCCAGTGGAATGTTAGTGGAAGGACACGTCCAGAGACGTGACAGTCACAGGGCTGACTGGGCCTGCTCTCTTGCACCCTGGGAAAGAACACGCCCGGAACAGTCCGCGGTGCGGGGAGAACTGAAACAACACGGCGAGATGTACGCAACCAAAGCATCTGTAACCCCGTAACAGTCTGAAAATAAATAAATAAATGAATGAATAAAGACACTATGTTAGAAGATTAAAAAATAGGCCGGGCGTGGTGGCTCACACCTGTACTCCTAGCACTCTGGGCGGCTGAGGTGGGCGGATTGCTCTAGGTCAGGAGTTCGAAACCAGCCTGAGCAAGAGTGAGACCCCGTCTCTACTATAAATAGAAAGAAATTAATTGGCCAACTAAAAATATATAGAAAAAATTAGCCGGGCACGGTGGCGCATGCCTGTAGTCACAGCTACTCGGGAGGCTGAGGCAGCAGGATTGCTTGAGCCCAGGAGTCTGAGGTTGCTATGAGCTAGGCTGACGCCACAGCACTCCAGCCCGGGCAACACAGTGAGACTCTATCTCAATAAATAAATAAATAAATGAATAAATAAAGTAGAAACCATTTTTAAGTGTGAAATTGGAAATTTTTTTTTTCACACAGCATTATCGTGGCCATAATTAACTGATATGTCACCCATACCACTGTATTAGCTATCTATCGCTGTGTAACAAATTATCCCAAAATGTCACGGTTTAAAATGGTGAACATTCATTATCTTGTCATTTCTGTGGGTCAGGAATTGGGAAGCGTCTCAGCTGTATGCTTCTGGCTCCCAGTGTCACACGTGGTGGCAGGGAGGTGTTGGCAGGGGCGGCAGTGATCTAAAGGCTTGGCTGGGGCTGGGAGGCCTGCTTCCAGGGTGGCTCTCTCACCAGGCCACGGGCAGGGGAACTGACTTCCTTACACCCTGTTGACAGAATTCCTCAGTGACCTGCCCTGTGGAACTCTTCACCCGCCGCCCGAGCGTCCTCGGGGCCTGGCAGCCAACTTCCCTCCGAGGGAGAAAGCACACAGGAAACTGCAAGGCCTTCAGGACCTGACCCCCGAACCACACCCGCCCATGACTTCTGCTTTGTCACCTTTAGTGGAGCAGAGCCAGTGAAGTCCAGTCCGTACTGAAGAAGAGGGATCAGGTGGAGGGAGGAGTAGCTAAAACTTTGTGGACATGACTAAAAGCCACCACAGAATGCCATCTTCTCACCACACGTAGTGTCCAGCACATTCCTCCTAAAACGCGGCATACTCTCGCGCCTTCCCAAGGCTGCCCCAAGTCACCTTGCCTTCTAGCATCAGCCCCAAGTCCAGCATCTCACCGTCTGGAGAGGTCCAGGTGCAGAAGAGGTGCACGAGTTTCTCCAGCACCGCCCCTGGCGTCCAGCCCCTGCCCGCCTGGAGACCTGCCGGACGACCCGCCCCGCACGCGACACGCCACCCGCAGGGCGCGGGAAAGACAACAACCAGCGCAACGTTTTCAAAAATATTCAGCAACATAACTGTTACAGGTTTTTTTTTCTCATCAAATCTATAGAAGAGGTATTATTTCTGTATACAAAAGAGGAAATAGGCCGGGCGAGGTGGCTCAAGCCTGGAATCCTAGCACTCTGGGAGGCCGAGGTGGGCAGATTGCTCAAGGTCAGGAGTTCGAAACCAGCCTGAGCAAGAGCAAGACCCCATCTCTACTATAAATAGAAAGAAATTAATTGGCCAACTAATATATAGAGAAAAAATTAGCCGGGCATGGTGGCGCATGCCTGTAGTCCCAGCTACTCGGGTGGCTGAGGCAGGAGGAGCGCTTGAGCCCAGGAGTTTGAGGTTGCTGTGAGCTAGGCTGACGCCACGGCACTCACTCTAGCCTGGGCAACAGAGTGAGACTCTGTCTCAAAAAAAAAAAAGGAAATAGATTTGTGAATTCATATTTAGTGACTAAAAAGTAACCTCTGGGGAAAGGACAAAATGACCATAAAGAAAAATAAATAATAACATAACTGTAAACTTGGGTGAGGTGATTAGTTAATAGTTTCCGTGGGAAATCTAGAATGCTTAGATTAGAAAAGGCTTCGTTAGTCTCATTGTATCACCACTACTAAAAAGATTTTCCAGATGAGCAGCTGTGAGCTATAAGAAGATATCTATTTCTGCTCCACTGCTATTACATGCTAGAACAATGTGTTTATAGTATAGAATTTCTGCTTGGAATTCTGCTGAATTCAAGACTATAAACAAAACAAGTGTGAAATCAAGTATCATATTTTTAAATCATGTAGAAAGGCATACCATCATATATATATGCATAGTGCAAAAATGGCATACAGGTAGAAAGTAATTAGAGAAGAAACTTTGAGCATTGGATTTTATGAAATAAAAGCTCAATTTACACCGGGAGATTAAAAAAAAAAGCAGAATAGTATACATTTTATGTGGCATCAGTTCTCCAGGTACAAAAATCCTTCCAAATCATACATATAGCATTGTATACAGTCTGAATTGATAAAATATATACTACCAAATTAAGTATATTTATAGAGATAGATCTTTTATGTAAGCACCAAATATAAGATAGTCTTTTTATTTTTCCATTGCTTTCGCTTTTCTTTCTTCTCTATGGATGGCATCTTTTTTGTGTGTGTTTAATTTAAAATAACCAATGGCATCTAAAAACAACTTAGTAAAACTTAATAACTAGGGAGGATGTTTGTAGTATATATGTCAAGAAGAAGTGGCTAATACTGAGCCCATAAAGATTTCCTCTGTAAATAAGAAAAAGGTGGCCAGGTATGGGGGCTCACACCTGTAATCCTAGCACTCTGGGAGACCAAGGCAAGAGGATCATTAGAGCTCAGGAGTTCGAGACAAGCCTGAACAAGAGCAAGACCCCATCTGTACTAAAAAAAATAGAAAAAAAAATTAGGTGGACAACTAAAAAAAAATATATATATATATACACACACACACACATATATATGTGTATATATATACTTAGCTGAGCTTGGTGGCGCATGCCTGTAGTCCCAGCTACTCAGGAGGCTGAGGCAGGAGGATCGCTTGAGTCCAGGAGTTTGAGGTTGCTGTGAGCTAGGCTGACACCATGGCACTCTAGCCCAGTCAACAGAGTGAGACTCTGTCAGAAAAGAAAAGAAAAGAAAAAAGAAAAGACAAGACAAAAGTATAAATAAACTCAAAAGCCCCCAGAGCTGTTTTCATTTCAATTCCATTGCAATTTTTTTTTTTTTTTTGAGACAGAATCTCACTGTTGCCCAGGCTAGAGTGCCGAGCATCAGCCTAGCTCACAGCAACCTCAAACTCCTGGGCTCAAGCGATCCTCCTGCCTCAGCCTCCCAAGTAGCTGGGACTATAGGCATGCGCCACCACGCCCGGCTAATTTTTTCTATATATTTTTAGTATATTATTATAGTATATTAATATATTGTAGTATATTAATATGTATAATATAGTATATATTATATATACTATATTATATATATTATATATTCTTAATTTCTTTCTATTTTTAGTTGAGGCAGGGTCTCATTCTTGCTCAGGCTGGTTTCGAACTCCTGACCTGAGCGATCCTCCTGCCTCGGCCTCCCAGATTGCTAGGATTACGGGCCTGACCCACTGCGCCTGGCCCCATTGCGATTTTATTATGCCACAAGTGTTCCTTTCCATCTGCCCATCCATCCACCCATCCACCATTCTACAAGTCTCCGCCTGTAGAATCCTACCCAACCTTCGCTATGGCAGGAGATGCCGCTGTTGCTGCATCTACACCCCTCAGCACTCATGTCCCCTGAACCAAAAGCATGCCCAGGTACTTGGTCCTGTCTCTCAGTGGTCCCCTGGGAACTGAACCCCGATTGCTCCTTATACACACTGCGTCGCCTGCCTCTCCCTGTCACTGCTTCCTAAAACTCCTTCTCAAATCCTTGCCCCTGGGACGGCTCCTGGGAGAGCCCAGTGGCGCTGAAGAAAAGGTCAGAACCTGTCCTGTGGGGACGAGGGCTTTCTCTCTCGTCCCTCTGTGCTCTCAGAGTGCTTGTGTAACCCACACTGCTCTCACAGAAGCTCTTGTTTGTGGACTTGTGCTTCAAATGCTCTCATCTCTGTTGCATGTTCAATTGCAAACTTCTTGAGAACAAGAATCTCACTTACCTAGGGTTTACTGCACACTGAATGGCACACTTTCCTATAAAATTTATCTTTTTATTTCTTTTGGATTTGTTTTCCATATCTATTTTTAAAAAAGAAACTACTATGCCATTTTCCTCTTTCTACTACTATACAGTTTTCCTCTTTCCATGGGCATATTCCTCTTCTTGTACTGATGGAAGATTCCTTGGACTCTGATACATCATCATATTTTGTGATTTCATCATGGGCCCTTGTATTCTCTATTTTCAAGGCACTGACTTCAACATGTATCAATCAAATTGACTTTATTGGTATGGTATTTTGGTATTTTATATTGGTACTTATTTTTTGTCCAACTATTATATTTTGAGCTGAGAGAGATTAACTAAAGTCTATCATCATTAATATATTTTTGTCTAGTTCTCCTTTTTTCTCCATAACGCTGGCTTAGTGAATGTTGTGGCTATTGTGTTATATGCATACATATTCATAACTTCCATATTGTCATTAAACGCTTTAGCATTACAAAGTACACTACTTGTCTCTTAATCCAAATTGTATATTGTCTAATATTAAGCTCACGACCCCTACTCTCTGTTTATTCACTTTGTCTCATGGTTTTACACATTTCATTTATTAAAAATAAATTAAAGATTTACTTTTAATCTTTCTAAATTACTCTGTTGTATGAGCATTTATTATATAGAGCATTCAGCTAGGTTTGATTTTGTTATAAAATCCATTATTAGGTGCTATAAATGTATGAATCTTATGTCTTTCTAATTAATTGACTCTTATTGTTATGAAATTTTCTTCTTCATTTCTTTCTTTCTTTTTTTTTTTTGAGACAGAGTTTCATTTTGTTACCCAGGCTAGAGTGAGTGCCTTGGTGTCAGCCTAGCTCACAGCAACCTCAAACTCCTGGGCTCAAGCAATCCTCCTGCCTCAGCCTCCCGAGTAGCTGGGACTACAGACATGTGCCACCATGCCCGGCTAATTTTTTCTATATAATTAGTTGGCCAATTAATGTCTTTCTATTTATAGTAGAGATGGGATCTCGCTGTTGCTCAGGCTGGTTTCAAACTCCTGACCTTGAGTGACTGAGTGATCTGCCCGCCTCGGCCTCCCAGAATGCTAGGATTACAGGCGTGAGCCACCACGTCTGGCCTCTTCATTTCTAATAATACTTTGTCTTAAAGTCTATAATAGTTGATAGTAATATGCCCACTCCATCCTTTGTATGCTTACCAAGTGCATACCTACCTTTGCCTTGCATTTATGTTCAATCTATCTGTGTTTTTATATTTATAGTGCATCTGTGGGAAACAGCATATATTAACAGTTGACTATTGGGCCAGGCGCGGTGGCGTGAGTCAAGTTGGGAGGATTGCTCAAGGTCAGGAGTTCAAAATCAGCCTGAGCAAGAGTGAGACCCTGTCTCTACTAAAAATAGAAAGAAATTAATTGGCCGACTAAAAATGTATAGAAAAAATGAGCCAGGCGTGGTGGCACATGCCTGTAGTCCCAGCTACTTGGGAGGCTGAGGCAGAAGGATCACTTGAACCTAGGAGTTTGAGGTTGCTGCGAGCTAGGCTGATGCCACGGCATTCTAGCCCAGGCAACAGAGTGAGACTCTGTCTCAAAAAAAATAAAAAAATAAATAAAACTTCAGGAAAAAAGAAGTATAACATGAGTCAAAAATGTGAGCCACATAGTAATTTAAAATGATCTAGTAGTCACATTACAGAAGTAAAAAAAAGAAAGATAAAATTAATTAATTTTTTTTGGGGGGGGGTACTCGGTCTCACTCTGTTGCGTTGGCCAGAGTGCTGTGGCGTCAGCCTAGCTCTCAGCAACCTCAAACTCCTGGGCTCAAGTGATCCTTTTGCCTCAGCCTCCCAAGTAGCTGGGACTACAGGTGTGTGCTACCATGTCTGGCTAATAAATTAATTTTAATAATATATTTTATTTATAATATATAATACTAAATTAATTATCATTTCAGAATGTAATCAATTTTCAATTATTAATGAGGTATTTTACATTTATTTCATATTAAGTCTTGGGATAAGTATGTATTTTACATTTATAGCACATCTTAATTTGGAAATGCCTCATTTCAAGTGTTCAGTGGCTACATATGGCTAGTGGCTGCCATATATATAGGACAGCATCTCTTTGGATAATTGTGATTGATATGAAAATAAAATATGTAAAAATTTTTATTATAACAGCGTAATTCACAATTTTGCTTAAATGAAGGCACAGAAATAAAATTTTACAAAATAAGTATACTGTATAATGATTTATAAGGTATGTGTGTCCTTATTTTACTATTCATCCAAACATCAACAAAATATACAGATATACACAAGTATAAATATACCAGATGATATTTTTCAAGCATATAAAACCATAGGTTTACACATTTTTTATTTTTATTTTTCTTGATTTATTTTTTATTTTTTTGGTGCTGTGACTCAGCTACACATTTTTTAGCATAGACATTATGAGGTTATTATTTATCAAGGTAGATGCCTAAAACATTTCATGGTGGCGCACGCCTGTAATCCTAGCACTCTGGGAGGCCCAGGCGGGCGGATTGCTCTAGGTCAGGAATTTGAAACCAGCCTGAGCAAGACCCCATCTCTACTAAAAATAGAAAGAAATTAATTGACCAACTAAAAATATATAGGAAAAAAATTAGCCGGGCACGGTGGTGCATGCCTGTAGTCCCAGCTACTCGGGAGGCTGAGGCAGAAGGATTGCTTGAGCCCAGGAGTTTGAGGTTGCTGTGAGCTAGGCTGACGCCACAGCACTCTAGCCCGGGCAACAGAGTGAGACTCTCAAAAAAAAAAAAGTTTGCTAACTTGATTTATAACTTCTAACTATTTAGGCATAGGATATGCTGAGCTCCATTTATACTCTTGTTCTAGGCTCTGCGTATCTTGGGCGTGGACCTGGCTTGGACCCTCTGCTCTCAGATGTTGGCACGAGTCACTCCCTCATTCCTTTAGACTTGAGCTCAAATTTTCCTTTCTCAGTGATAACCAAAACTACATCCCCCCACATAGCATACTATATATATTTACGGGCTTTCATCATTCCTAGGCTTCATCAACATAGCTTTCCTATTCTAGGAAACTCTTGCTGAGGAAGATTAAAATTGTAAATAACATTATTGATCATTCCAGGAATTTCCTGAAAGGCTATCACATCTTCATGAAAAGCACTGAAGGAAATAAAAATATTTTACCCCGAAATGTATTTCTTTGACGTATGTTGAGAAGACTGTCAGAAAGCCAGCCAACAGAGATAGCCCCGCAAAGCTGTCTTTTGTAGGGGAAATTTGCATTTGTGGAGAATCTGCCTGATGTGGCAGGACTTCCCTTGTCCAGACCTGGGAAAGATGATCTGAGAGTCTGACACCTTTGAAAGTCTGAAAGAAACATCTGCCTTCTGTTCTCTCCAGGGGCTGCTACCCGTGAGTTTTCACAACATACCAAGACCACCTTTGCTAGCCAAACCTCCTCTTCTCTCCTTCTCATAACCTGTTTTGCCAGCAAAACCTGTTTGCCCAGATCCGAGCCCTCTTGGATATAAGCTTGAAAAACATCAACTGATATATTCATACTTGTGTATATCGGGATATTCTGTTGATGATTGGATGAATAATAAAACAAGGACACACTTACCTTAGAAATCATTATACAGTATACTTATTTCATAAAATTTTATTTCCGTGCTTTCGTTTCAGCAAAATCACAAATTCTGTTGTCATAATAAAGATTTTTACATATTTTATTTTTGCTGTAACCTCAAGATAGTACATTAGTTTCTGCACCCCATTAGGGGGTTAGGTGATCACTCTGCGATACCCTCCACATACCCATTAATCAATTTTCTAGGCCTTTTCTCCAATTGGTCTGCTTTGAGCAAATTGAGTTTTCAGTGAACCTCCAGAAGGTGAAGGGGAGGTTTTTCTTTTGGCCCCCACAGCATCAAACTACAGGTGAAACCCCAAGACTACTTGAACCCCAGGTTCTTTGAAAACCTTGCCTTCACATCTTCAGTGTGCTGTAACTACAGATCTTAAGCTGTTAAGTCATGGTCCTTACACCGTCTAAACCAAGCGCAAGGATTGAAAACGATCTGCCTTAAACTGACCCAGAGTCCCAGTAAATATCCTGGCTTTGCCCTCCCCTTCTACCATGCTGCCTCCACCAAGGGAAATATAAGCACAGCGTTGCCTGATCACCAGGTTGTCGTAGAGATATTTGGGGGAAGCAGCATTCAGCTCCAGTAAGGCTTTCTCTGAACATTATTTAACATTGCAACCCCACCTTCACCTCTGGCACTTTTTAACCTCCTTTGTTTTCAATATTCTCCATAGCGCTTACTTTCCTCTGGTTTACGTGCTTATTGCGGTATTCTGCCTAACAATGTAAGTCCCGTAAAGGCAGAGGCATTTCAGTCTCAAAGCCTAAGAACAGTTGCTGGGACATAGCAGATCATCAGTCATTATTGTTGAATGAATGAGTATTATCTAATTACTGCAAACATGAAGAACTTAAATCCAAAATTTCTATTTTGGGCAGACATACTCAAACATTTAATTGGCTCACATCCTACAAATCTTGTGAGTTTTCTTCCCATTAAAGAAGGTCAAAGAGCTCATATGGAAGCCATTTGATGATTCATTTATTGAGGATTTTGTTTTGTTTCGTTTTTATGGCTTTGTAGGCCATGAGAAAAAAATACTCTGGAAGTTTTCTAGGCTACCATAATCACAAGGAACTGGGTTCCCTGTTAATCCACCTGTCCGTGGTTGTATAACCTTACAATCTTTTCCTAGGAGAAGTAGTGGCCTTATCCACAGACACTTCCTCAGCCCATCTCCACATCCATTCAGGCCTCCGGTTTAGTCAAATTGTTTTAAGTACAAGATTGTTAATCAAATTTTTGGATCAGGTGACTGTTCATACTCCAGTGTTTAATTCCAGAGAGGTTTCTCAATCACTGCAAAAGCTCTTATATGAGAAATGATATCCATGGCAAAAAGATATGCTTCTCTTTAACTCCTGTGAAAAATTACCAATTTTGCTTCTCCGAGATCAAGCCAGACCATCAGGAAGATTTACCTTAGAATATCCTCCATATCCCTGGCTCCTTTGACTACAACATGCTCAGCGGCAGTGCTAGGCAGTTAGCAAGGGATCTCGGGTCTCCTAGGGATGAAAGTTCATGCCTTGCCTTGGTGCAATTGCCACCTGGGAAGAAGGACAAGGGTGGGCCCCAGGCCCCCAGCTCGGTCCTGCTAACCTGGGGGAGGAGGGACCACCCTACAAATCTGTCAATCAGAACTTAGCGCCAGCCACAAAAGAATGCAGAGGACTCTAGCCCACGGGCCAAGCAGCACAGGTACCATCGCGACTGGAAATTGACCCAGAACAACCCGCATGTGTAGTAAGACTCAGGTCACGCAACTCCCAACTGTCCAAGTGGCTCCATGGTGACCTGTGAGCCACAGGGAGGTCCCGATCTGGGCACTATAAAACAAGACTGAGACCGTAACCAACCGTTTTTGCCTTCCCTTCGCTGCCGCGCTGGGTCCATTGCATCCATGTTAGTGAGAGACGTTGGGCTGTAGTTTTCTTTTTCATGTGATATCTTTCTCTGGTTTTGGTATCAGGGTAATACTGGCCCATAAAATCTATGGTTCTCTCTGTCGCTTCCTGACTGCGCTCAGCTGATAGCCTCCCTGAGCGATTGCTATACTGTTTTCAGTGCGGTCCTGGGGTATAAGTTGTTTTCCGGACAAAGTCATTCAATTTGGGCTCCTTTGAAAGAGTAGTTTTGGAGGTCAGAGTTTGAAGCTTGTTTTGACCCCTAGAAGGGCTTTCCCCAGCAGTCTCTTTCCTTGATGCTCTCTGCTAAACTAACTGGCCTGCGATTTAGTGTATACCTTTAATGCATCTAATAGTCCCCTATTACTAATAATTGCTTCTGTTGTTTTTGAGAGCATCCTAAAGCTTAAATTTCCTCACACCCTTTTGCAAATTAAGTCAATTTCTTTGGGAAGATATTCAAAGCTCTCTGATCTGCGGCCTGCCTCTACCCTTTGGCAAAAATCTCTGAGCTAAACTTGTAAAGTTGCAGGTGGGAACGGTGTTGTACTTTTCTCCGAGTGACACCTTTGCTTTGGGGCACTTGGTTCAGAGGGGAGTGGCTGTAGCCTTGGTCTTCTCAGCTTGGACAGGAATCTCTCTTTATGGATGGGCCAGGGAAAGGGTGATGGGGACCCCATATCCTGAGAGCACGGCACCGGGTACAGCCTCCGTCCCACAAAGGGTGAAAGGGCCAGAACCCGGGCTACAAAGGGTCTGGGGTTAATTACCACAGGACTGATGTGTGCCTTGTGTCATTAGGGGCACGTGTTGCGCCTTTGTAAAACAATGAGTGTTTCTCTATCAATTAGTTTTTACTATATGTTAATATTTAACCTAATTACCGAGCAATAAATGTATGAAAGTTTTCATTTCTTTTCTTTCTTTCTTTCTTTTTTTTTTTTTTTTTGAGACAGAGTCTTGCTCTTTTGCCTGGGCTAGAGTGCCGTGGCATCAGCTTAGCTCACAGCAACCTCCACCTCCTGGCTCAAGCGATCCTCCTGCCTCAGCCTCCCGAGTAGCTGGGACTACAGGCATGCGCCACCATGCCCGGCTAAATTTATATATATGTGTATATATATATATATATATTTTTTTTTTAGTTATCCAGCTAATTTCTTTCTTTCTTTCTTTTTCTTTCTTTCTTTCTTTCTTTCTTTCTTTCTTTCTTTCTTTCTTTCTTTCTTCTTTCTGTCTGTCTGTCTGTCTTTCTTTCTTTCTGTCTTTCCTGTCTGTCTTGTCTTGTCTCGCTTTGTTGCCCAGGCTAGAGTGAGTGCCGTGGCGGCAGCCTAGCTCACAGCAACCTCAAACTCCTGGGCTCAAGCAATCCTCCTGCCTCAGCCTCCCGAGTAGCTGGGACTACAGGCATGAGCCACCATGCCCGGCTGATTTTTTCTATATATATTTTAGTTGGCCAATTCATTTCTTTCTATTTGTAGTAGAGACGGGGTCTTGCTCTTGCTCAGGCTGGTTTCAAACTCCTGACCTTGACCAGTCCTCCTGCCTTGGCCTCCCAGAGTGCTAGGATGACAGGTGTGAGCCACTGTGCCCAGCCAGCTAATTTCTATTTTTTTTAGTAGAGACGGGGGGGCGGGGGGGGGGGGG
>VSMD01135800.1:0-14183 GCA_008750895.1 Mirza zaza | reverse complement strand
CGGGGTCTCGCTCTTGCTCAGGCTGGTCTTGAACTCCTGACCTTGAGTGATCCTCCTGCCTCGGCCTCACAGAGTGCTAGGATTACAGGCGTGAGCCACCGCGCCAGGCCTTCATTTCTTTTTTGAATTACCCTAAATTATGAATCTTAGGGCATACTCATGATTCAATCTGTGTACTATATGGAACTATTTTATTTCTTGTTTCTAATAAAGATGAAGCATTCATTAAAAAAACAAAAATAAAAAAAGAGTAAAAAAAAAGAAAAAAACATCACATGAAATGTGAAAGAATTATTTCAATTTAAAAATTATTTATAGGCCGGGCGCGGTGGCTCACGCCTGTAATCCTAACACTCTGGGAGGCCAAGGCGGGCGGATCACTTGAGGTCAGGAGTTCAAAACCAGCCTGAGCAAGAGCGAGACCCCGTCTCTACTATAAATAGAAAGAAATTAATTGGCCAACTAATATATATAGAAAAAATTAGCCAGGCATGGTGGCGCATGCCTGTAGTCCCAGCTACTCGGGAGGCTGAGGCAGGAGGATTGCTTGAGCCCAGGAGTGTGAGGTTGCTGTGAGCTAGGCTGACGCCACACCACTCACTCTAGCCTGGGCAACAGAGTGAGACCCTGTCTCAAAAATAAATAAATAAATAAAAATAAAAATTATTTATATTTAAACTCAGTCTATCTGACACAATAGGAAATGGTATAATTTTCCTACAGTGGAACTACACCTTCTAAAAGAGAGGAGGAACCAAAACACCTTTTATATATTTCTAGTCAAATTGCTGGAAGTAGAGGCACAATTTTGATCATTTTATTTTATTTATTTTTTGGTTGTGGTGCCAAGGATTGAACCCGGAACATTGTGCATGCCAAGAATTTTGGTCATTTTAAACAGAGCCATTTAAAGTGATTTATATGGGGAACATTATGAATAATTCTGTTGACCATTTGAAGTAGGCTCTGTCAACACAGAACTGAATTGTTAATATTTCAATAGTTTATTTTCTCTCTTTGTGACTTTTTTTTGTGCTGCTAGCCAAAATGGGGAGATAAGGCAGGCCCAACATTTACATTGAAATGAGTCCAATTAGGACTTTGGCTGCAGGACTCTTTTCAGAGGGGCTTGCATGAGGCCAAGGCATGAACGTAGGCTGCCTCTGGCAATGGGTGGAGAACGCCCAGAGCAGGAGTTAACCTGTGTCCTTCATTCTCTCTGGCTCACGGAGTAAAAATGCTTTTGTCACTTGGGAGATTGGATCATGCTCACTGGAGAACTGATGAAGTCAAAGTCATATCATGCTATCTTCCATTTATGCAATGCCATGCTTTTATCCACGCCGGTGAAAAAGACCCTGGATTGTTAATCTTAAAAATAGAAAAAAAATCTTAGATCCTAACTTCTGATGAATACATTCGCTACTCTCTGTAGTGGTTTAGAGCTCCTGTTTTACGTGCACATAACTGAATTTTATTGATTGAATGTATAATAATAACGTATTATTATACATTGTTGGCTTTGTCAACAGCAGATCCTGCCACTGGAATAACTCCTGAATAGGTAACACAGTTGTAGGCAAGTTATAACATTTGTTAACAGTTCATTGTTCTTTTCTTGTTCTATTTCCAAGTTGGTGATGTTTTATAACGTTTTCCTAAGGTTGGCAAAGGAGAGTTATATTTTAGACTCATGCTAACAATATGACAGCCACTAGCCACATGTAACTATTAAGTATTGAAATATGGCTAGTTTTTTTTTTTTTTGAGACAGAGTCTCACTCTGTTGCCCAGAATAAAGTGTCCTGGCGTCAGCCTAGCTCACAGCAACCTCAAACTCCTGGGCTCAAGCTATCCTTCTGCTTCAGCCTCCTGAGTAGCTGGGACTACAGGCATGCGCCACCATGACCTGCTAATTTTTTCTATGTTTAATAGAGACAAGGTCTTACTCTTGCTCAGGCTGGTCTTGAACTCCTGAGCTCAGGTGACCCTCCTGCCTCGGCCTCCCAGAGTGCTAGGACTACAGGCGTGAGCCACTACGTTGGGCTGAGAATGGTGGGTTTAGGACCTGTATTTCACAGTAATGAATTCAGGAGCTATGGACAATTTTATAAAAGAGAGAAATCTTCATTTTCCTAAAAAACCAAAACAAAAATAACTATTTCTTCCATAAATGGAAGCTAAAGCTATGGGAATATGGATATAAGGTAATGCGTTCTTCATTTATGCAAATACTCAAATTGAATGCGGATTTCTAATTAGATGCTGCAGGTGCTCCTGTATTTGTAAATGGAGACTTTCATTTCCTTCTTCAATGTACAGTGCACATCAAGAGTATGTGTAAGACAGAAGGAAAACCACTGTGTAGCAAAAGGAAAATAATTTTAGAGAGCACAGTGTTCTAAAGCTGAGCTCCCTACTACTAAGCAGCAAAGAGATGGGTACAAAAAAAAAATGCTCCAGCTACATGGCTTGTACAAGCAGTGACCAGCCAACCTCTGCCTTCATGTATGTTTTCATGGTAGTTAAGACCATGGAGTTGGTGCCAATCAATCTTGGGTTGTTGTGTTCTGGCTCAGCTATTTACTGATTGTGAACACTTGGAAAAGTCAACCAATTTCTTGAAACTTCAGTTTCTTCATATGAAAAATTAAAATATTAATAATATTTCATAATTTCATAATAGTATTGTGAGGCTTAAGCAAGATAATTTTAATAAAACTCTTAGCACAGAATGCAGGGTGTAGAATGTGTTTAATATGTGGTAGACATTATTATTACTACTTTGCTTTGTCAAGTTATGTTTTTAATCTTCACATTGGTTATTGATCTTCTGGCACCGTATCTGGGACTCCTCTTCCTCGGTGAGGCTAGAAGGTGATCAACCAAGGGGAGGATTTGTGGATAGCTGGCTTCCAACCTAATAGAAGCAACCACCTGTTTCTACTGCTTTCTTTCCTAGAAAACCTACACTGAGGAGAAATGTTATGTGGTGGCTAGCACAGAAAGTTAAAATTTAGGAGGT
Source organism: Mirza zaza (assembly GCA_008750895.1). Classification (NCBI taxonomy): domain Eukaryota; kingdom Metazoa; phylum Chordata; class Mammalia; order Primates; family Cheirogaleidae; genus Mirza; species Mirza zaza. Next base: position 11,158 of record VSMD01135800.1, on the reverse strand, counting down.
CAACGAATATTTTTTTGGGTACAGCTATGGACACAAAATTCTGTAGACCACATCATTGGCCATCTCTGCTTCTCAGTGAGTGTCCTTATCTATAAGAGGTTGGATTAAATAATATCCAGTTCTAATTCCAAATTGTATTAGCTAGAATTAGATGCGCTATAGTTGAAAAGGGAAAAGCCGTGAACAATAACCAAACTTTACTTCTCTCTCAGGAGCAAGTCCAGGGCACTTCCACGAGGGAGACTGGTCACTCTGCAGAAACTTCCAAGGCCTACATGCCTCGCGGGATCCCCAGGGGCTGGTCCCTGTCCTCCTCCCTCAAGGTGGTGGCTTGCACACCAGAGCCACAGCCACATGTGATATCTACATACCGGCATCGGGGACAACGACGGAATAACGGGCAAGTTGCACACCAGCCGTGTCATGGAGGAGGCTCCTCAGGACAGGTCTCTGTGCACCCATGGGCGCGAGTCGCTCACTGGCCACCCTGGCTCCACGCGCAGCCAGAGGACTTAGTTTACCCTGCGGACTCACGCACTGGCAGAAAACGTTACTGCAGCCAAAGTGGAGAAGAGTTTCTGGGGGACAATTAACACTCTCTGTCACATAAGACACAGGACCGGTTATTGCTTCTGCTCTCAAGAGACCGTCACGAGTCACTGAAATCCGTACCGCGTTAGTGCCCTAGGACGGGCGGAGGGGCAGGTCGGTCCCCCTGCGCGGTTGGGGTCTCACTGCGACACAGTGGATGACGATCCCAGGTGGGACTCACTTTGCATTCAGCACCAGCATCCTTTTGATTCAGAATTATTTTGGCAAACCTGACTTGCTCCAAGTTGAGCTCCTGTCCTCACCTTCTGCCCACTGAACCTGTCCCTCCAGTGTCCTACGTACCCATCTTTCTCTCTCCCCCACATCCAGGTCCCCAGCCAGTCCTCCTCACCCCTCACTGCCACCTTGTCCCTTACCTGGATGAGTGCGGCCTCGCTAAGCCCTTCCTCTGCTTTTAGCTGCCCTTCCCGTCCGTCAGTTCCAGCACGTTGCCAGGGTGACACTGTCAACAGGTAGGCCAGAGATGCGTAATACAGTGTGGACAAATAAAATGATAGGGCGTTTGGGATTTACTTTAAAACACCGGTGCGGAAACTGCTGGGGTGGAGGAGGAGGGGATTGGCACAGTACTGCTGAGTGTTGGAGCCAGGGATGTCTGCACGCGGGCTTACTGTTCCTTTCTTCATGTCGTGTGTCACAAATGTCCACGGTGAAAAGATTTTTTAAAATTTAAGTTGCTCTTCAGCTCCCACTCTTCAGATTAAAAGGCATAGCCCTTTCTCATGTCCATCCATGCAGGACGCATTCCCTGAGCGCCTTCTGTATGTGTACGAGCGTCTTTAGGTCTTCACTGAAACGTCACCGTCTCAGAGAGGAGCTCCTCGGCCACTCTTCTTGAAATTCAGGTGATGTTCACCTACCATAGAATGAACTGCTTTACAGTCTGAAGTTGAGGGGTTCACAGGACACGTGCAATGTTGTGCTACCACCTGTAACTAAGTCTGAAATGTTTTTGTCAGCCCAAAAGAAAAGCCCTGTCTCCACTGAGCAGTCACTTCCACCGGCACTCTATTCTGAATTGCGACCGCCACGCTCTCCACCCTCTTTCCTGCTTTAAGTTGTTCTCCTGTAGAACTCACCATCATTTTGTCCTTTTCCAAGGGATGCGAGGAAAAGCACTAGGAGCTGGGTGGCCCAGAACAGCAGAATGTGTCACCTCATGGCTCCCGAGGCCGGAAGCCTGAGCTCGCGCGGTGTCAGCAGGGTTGGTTCCTCTCCAGCAGCTCGTGGGAGACAATCTGATCCACGCCCGTCTCCTAGTTCTGGCGGCTTGCTTTTTGTTTTTATTTTCTTTTTTCTTAAAATTTTAAACGTTTTGTTAAAAAATTAATTTTTCTTTTTTTGTTCTTCCTTTTTTGCAGTTTATGATACAGAATGGCAGTTTGTTTGCAATGTTTGGTGCTCCCTGGCTTGCAGGGCTGTGATCCTGACTGTGTCTTCACAGTCACATGGCATTCTCCCTGTGCACGTGTGTCTGCGTCCAAATTTTCCCTTTCTAGAAGGGTATCAGTCATACTGGATCAGGGGCCTACCCTGCCCCATATGGCCTCACCTTACCTTAACTAATTACATCTGCAGTGACCCAATTTCCAAATAAGGTCACTTTCTTAGATCCTTGGGGTTAGGACTTCTATATATGAATTTTTGAAGGGACACGATTCAACCTATAACACTATTCCACATACTACATATTTTACGTTTTTTAATTTAATTTAATTTATATTATTTAACTTTCTTTTATTTTTTACTTATTTCTTCACCAATGAAAGCTTTGGACAGATACATATTTTAATTGTCACACTCATTGTTTGTTTCCCCAGGTTGAACAGCAGTTACCAGGAAGGCAGGGATCGTCAGTCTTCCCAACCTAGCTGAAAAAAAGGAATGAACGACCAACTACTGAAACATAGACTCCTCGAAGACAGGGAACTTGTCAGTTTGGATTCTGTTGAATCACCATCATCTATGAGACTCGAGCACACAGTAGGCACTCAATAAATATCTGTTGGATGAACCAGTGACATTTAGACCAATTTTGGCTTTGTTTAGCAGACTCTACAATAAGCAATCAGCCTAATAATCACTTAAGGAGAAAAAAGAGGGATATCTACATGTATGAAAATCAGGATATAAGAAGTGTATTTTTACTAGCAGGAAATATTCTACTATCTTTATTCATGACTGTTAATCATGATGTTAAATGAGTACTATACCAGAAAAACTAGAATTACTTCCTTAACTCTTTTTATAAGTTTCCAGAGATGAGATCTGAAATTTTCTACACTTCCACAGATGAATCATTTTCTGATTTGTACTATATTTGTACGTATACAACTATATTAAGTTGCGCAATATCTGTTAGACAAACTTTTTTTGGTGGTAATTATGAAACAAACTTAACTTTTTATAGCATAAATACAGGTAAGGTAGTTTAGTTCATGTGAAGGATAATATCCTCTAGTACACAAAATTTTATCTGAATTCACAAGGACAGCATTTTCAGAGAAAAAGAAATCATTTGTGCTTGGCCTTTTTTTTTTTTTAGACAGTCTTGCTCTGTTGCCAGGCTAGAGTGAGTGCCATGGCGTCAGCTTAGCTCACAGCAACCTCAAACTCCTGGGCTCAGGCAATCCTCCTGCCTCAGCCTCCACCTCCTGCCTTAGCCTCCCAAGTAGCTGGGACTACAGGCATGCACCACCATGCCTGGCTAATTTATATATATATATATATTTTTTTTTGTTTAGTTGTCCAGCTAATTTCTTTCTATTTATAGCAGAGACGGGGTCTCGCTCTTGCTCAGGCTGGTGGCAAACTCCTGAGCTCAAATGATCCACCCACCTCAACCTCCCAGAGTGCTAGGATCATAGGCGTGAGCCACCGCGCCCGGCCTGTGCTTGGACTTTTGATCTAGTGTCCATCTGGTTTCATCATTCATGACTTGAGTTATTTGCAAAAGCTCTAGTGACTGACACGAACCTACCAGGAAGTGCATTTCAGGTCAGGGGATTGCAATTTGTGCCCAAGTACCTCTACTGCTCTCTTGTGTCATTTCCCTTCTCCAGAGCAGTTGCCAATAAGGGTAATTTAAATCATATCTCGAAATCACTGTAAAAGTGAGTGTGATAACTTGCAAGGAGAGGGAGAAGAAGAAGCAGCTGTTGAAGAATTTAGATCGCTAGATAAAAAGATTTGTGTGGGCCGGGCAACAGAGCAAGACTCCATCTCAGAAAAAAAAAAAACGATTTGTGTGATAACGTATGAGATATGACAAAGTTCAGGAAGCTAACTATTAAAATGTGCTAGAGAATGAGCAGCTTTCAGAAAGGTCCAAATAAGTCATTTTATTGAGACCAGCAGGCTGACAGCAGATGGTGCTATTCCATCTTGACTCAGGAACTACGCCATTAACCACCTTGGCAATGACTGTGAAAGACAACTGAGTCAGTCCCCTGTTTTAGCATTATCATTGGGGCAGGTGACCTAGAGTTAAAAAAAAAATTTTTTTTAACAGAGGTATGACTTTCTCCTAGTATTTTATTTTCATAAAAACTAAACATGGGGCTGGGCGCAGTGGATCATGCCTGTAATCCTAGCGTTCTCTGGGAGGCCGAGGCGGGTGGATTGCTCAAGGTTAGGAGTTCGAGACCAGCCTGAGCAAGAGCGAGACCCCGTTTCTACTAAAAATAGAAAGAAAATGAATTGGCCAATTAAAAGTATATAGAAAAAATTAGCCAGAGCTGGTGGCACATGCCTGTAGTCCCAGCTACTCAGGAGGCTGAGGCAGGAGGATCACCTGAGCCCAGGAGTTTGAGGTTGCTGTGAGCTAGGCTGATGCCACATCACTCTAGCTGAGGCAACAGAGTGAGACTGTCTCAAAAAAAAAAAAAAAAACTAAACATAGGCATTGTATTCATTGGCTGAAGCACAGAAGTATTAAAGTACTGAAGAAGGAGATAAAAATGGGAAAATGGGTTAGAGTTTGTTGTGTGGGTGTTTCTCGCCGTGTCTGGAAAGTCTGTTCTTAATTGGTTGGCATTTAATTAATTCAGTTCACTAAAAAATATTAAATGCTCACATGTGTCCAGTACAGTTATAGATCCTAGTGAACAAAATAGAGATGCCTGTAGTTGTGGGGCTCCTACTGTAGCAAGGGGAGAAAGACTAAAGATATTAATAATAAGTAAATGGCCAGGTGCGGTGGCTCACACCTGTAATCCTAGCACTCTGGGAGGCCAAGGTGGGCGGATCACTCTAGGTCAGGAGTTCAAAACCAGCCTGAGCGAGACCCTGTCTCTACTAAAAATAGAAAGAAATTAATTGACCATCTAAAAATATATATACAAAAAATTAGCTGGGCCTGGTGGCGCATGTCTGTAGTTCCAGCTACTCAGGAGGCTGAGGCAGCAGGATTGCTTGAGCCCAGGAGATTGAGGTTGCTGTGAGCTAGGCTGACGCCACGGCACTCACTCTAGCCTGGGCAACAAAGTGAGACTCTGTCTCAAAAAAATAAAATAAATAAATAAATAAGTAGGAAAATTGTCCCAGAACAAAAGTTGTCTGTCAAAAAAAAGAAAGAAAAAAATAAAAATTGTACAATATGTTAGAAAGTGGTGACACCATAAAAAAAATGAAGGCAAAGCCAGGTAAGTGGAGTAAAGCTTTGGAATGTTGGACTAAAATCGTAACTAATCTTTAGATATTTACTTATTTGGCAGAATAATTAGCTTAGAAGCAAACTCTGTTAAAAGCAACCTCTCTGATTTTAGAATCCATCCTTCTGATTTAAATAAAATCAGACTAATTTACAAATGTGTTGGGGTTAAAAGGTGTGAGGTGACCTTATTAATGTGACTGAATGGCCTTTGTTTCCCCCAATTAAAAACTTGTACTTAGCTAGTTGTAACAGTCAGCAGGGAGGCTTGTTTTGTTCAACAGCTGCCGGGAGCTGGCACTCAGGGACCTCTTCCCACACATGCTGCAGCCCAGGGGAGCTCACGAACTAATTAGACTGGCTGCTTAAAAAAATGTCAGTTGTGGTACACACTCAGACCAAAAAGGCTTAGGTGTACAAAAATCAAGTATGTGGGCCTGCCCAGCCATCCAAGACTGCTAACCTCAGACTTTTATCTCTCACTTGAAAAATCTGTTTTGTTTTGCACTTTGACTTACTGTATAGAAGCATGACAAATTAATAGAATGAAAACTACATTTGAAAGGATGAGCTCTATATTGGGAAAATTACGTAGGAGCAGATTTGGAGATATAACCCAACAATTTGTCATTTTTTTTTTTAATAGAGATGGTGTCTTGCTATGTTGCTCAGGCTGGCCTTGAACTCCTGGGCTCAAGAGATCTTCCTGCCTCAGCCTCCTGAGTAGCTGGGACTGCACGTGTGTGCCACCATGCCCGTCTCCCCATTTGTCATTAATGGAAATATGCAAATGGACAAGATAGGAAAATCTGCTTTAGCTATAAAAATTTGAGAACAGCTTAAAAAGGGGTTAACTTTTTGTGTCACATAAAGAAAAATCCCCACATACATTAATAGTTGGCTTGTGAAATATGATATTTTCTGCCCAGCTCCTGGTAAAATTGTCTTTCCTGAACATGACTATTATGTCAGTGAGGCTGGAGTTGTTAGTGCCAGATGAGAGGTCAGAGATAAGATACACTATTTCTCTATTCATTGACCATTTGCATCAGAATTACCTACGGTGCTTGTTTAAAATAACGCCGATTCCAAGTTTTTACCCTGGATCTATTGAACCTCTGTAGAGAGAGTTCTGAGAATTTACTATTTTAATAAGCCCTCAGGTGATTCTTATGAATATTAAAGTTTGAGAACTAGATTTCAAAACACACAACCAAAAAACAAACAAGCAGTGCTCGCTTCGGCAGCACATATACTAAAATTGGAACGATACAGAGAAGATTAGCATGGCCCCTGCGCAAGGATGACACGCATAAAAAAGAAAAAATAAAAAAAATAAAAAAACAAAACACACAACCATACTTTGATGCAGAACTGCTCAGACGGAGTGAAAATTGGCATATCCTTTCCAATGTGACATTTTATTAAACCTGTTTACTGGAATTTATTTATTTAAAAAAAATTTTTTTTTAAACTTTACCCCATGAATGAACTTGAGATATTTACTGGAATTTAAAATGTACACATCCTTTGAAACAGCAATCCCATTCCTGGAAATTTATCTGACATAATAATTGGACAAATGTGCAAGGATATATGTAAAACAACTATCCATTACAAAATTGGCTATTTTAGTAGAAATGTGGTAATAACTTATTATGTACTAGGCACTGTTCTGAGTACTTCAAAAGTAGTCATTTAATTCTCATAATATTATGTAGCAATAGAATATAAAAATATATATATATATATACTTACATATTTAGAGACAGAGTCTCACTCTGTCATCCAGGCTAGAGTGCAGTAGTGTGATCATAGCTCACTGCAGCCTCAAACTCCTGGGCTCAAGTGATCCTCCTGCCTTAGCCTCCCGAGTAGTTGGGACTGTAGTCATATGCCACTACAAAAATTTTTTGTAGAGGCAGGGTCTTGCTATGTTGCCCAGGCTTGTCTTGAACTCCCAAACTCAAGTGATCCTCCTGCCTTAGCCTCCCAAAGCGCTGGGATTATAGGCATGGGCCACTGCTCCCGGGCTAAAATATATATTAAATATAATAATAATATTATTGTCTCCCATTTTGCAGATGACAAAGGTGAGGTACAGAGCAGTTACATACTCATCCAAGGTCACGCCGACAGTCCATAGCAGAGCAGGAGGCAAAGAGAGATAATCTGGCCCTAGAGTCTGAACTTAACCCTGCACCATCTGCCTCTCCCACTCTGCTGCCTTCACATAATAGTTATAAAAAAATTTCCAAAATTTATGTTTGATGTGATTATGTTCATGTTGAAATGCATGTTTATATCTGGATTTTAAAATTAAAGGATTTTTAAGAAACAAATAGGCATGAGAAGTAGGAGCACCGAGTTTGAGATAGTGATCTTTGAGTGGAATCATGGGTATTATCTATTTTTCTCCTTTTGCTTGTCTGTGATTTCTTTTTTTTCCCCAGTCATCAGCATATATTGTTCTTGTAAAAAGAAAAACACAACATCATTACGTGAATGTGCCTAGCACCAAATATGTTGTGGAGTTAGTGCTTTTGTACAAGTGGCCTTTAAGGATAAACAGATGAAATTACAAATAAAAAGGAGGGAAAATAAACTTCTACATTCCAACGTTCTCCTCCCTCTACACTATTTTCCTGTTTCTAGCCTGCCAGTCTTCTTAGTAAGGCTTCTTTTTCAGAAGCAAGCCAGTACAAGTGGCTTTCTTTGTCTTAATTAGCAGTTTTATTTTCTATTCGATCTTTCTTTTTTTTCCACCAGAAAGTGATACAATTTCTCTTTCGAAATAAATAATGTTCTTTGCCTCATCTGTATACTTGAATGTGATGCATTTATTTCAATAAGATATCTTGAGTCCCCTGTAGAAGCCAGCTTTATTCAGAATTGTCTGAAGTATATGTATTGATAAGCCAATCAATTGTGATTCAGTCCAAGGTGACAACATTTACAAGGGCTCAAGTCTTCAATATTTACATAAGGTCAAGGAGAAGTAGTTACTGGACAAGCTTCAAGAAATGCTCAACTCTGAGATATCACTTATCTCAGTAAGAATGGCCTTTATCAAAAAGTCCCCAAACAATAAATGTTGGTGTGGATGTGGAGAGATAGGAACACTCCTACACTGCCGGTGGGACTGCAAACTAGTTCAACCTCCGTGGAAAGCAATATGGAGATACCTTAAAGTGATACAAGTAGATCTACCATTTGATCCAGTAATTCCACTACTGGGCATTTACCCCAAAGATCAAAAGTCACTTTATGAAAAAGACACCTGCACTCGAATGTTTATAGTAGCACAGTTCACAATCACAAAGGTGTGGAAACAGGCCAGGTGCCCATCAATACATGAGTGGATTAATAAAATGTGGTATATGTATACCATGGAGTACTATTCAGCTCTAAGAAACAATGGTGATCTAGCACCTCTTGTGTTTTCCTGGATAGAGCTGGAACCCATTCTACTAAGTGAAGTGTGTCAAGAATGGAAAAACAAGCACCACATGTACTCACCAGCAAATTGGTATTAATGGATCAACACCTCAGTGGACATATAGGAGTAACATTTGTCACGTGTCGGCGGGTGGGAGGGGGGAGGAGGGGATGGGTATATACAAACACAACGAGTGAGATGTGCAACGTTTGGGGGATGGTCACGCTTGAAGCTTTGACTCGGGGGGAGAGGGGGCCTGGGCAATATACGTAACCTTAAAACTTGTACCCTCATAATATGCTGAAATAAAAATAAATAAATAAAAGAAAATTAAGGTCTAGGGGTAATGAATCTCCAAGAGAGTTCTTATCCAAAGAAAACTATTGCTATGAAAAAAAAAAAAAGAAATACTCAACTCAATAGTAATTAAACTATAACTAGTAAAGTATATAGCTTGGTCTTTTACTCTACAATGTCCTTTTTATTTTGAGTTTATAAACCCACCTCACCCCAAATTTCAGATATTTAAAAATTTTTTTTCTAGTCTTGCCATTTCACTCACCATAAAAAAATTCTCATTCTTAGCAGTTTGTAAGTATATGCGATCTAAATAGTTAAAAAAATATTCACTTAAATATTTTATATTTTAACCAAATCCATTAGCTATAGGTAGCCCATTCAGTGGTATAATTGAGGGGAAACTCAGAATTTATTGTTCTGGGTAGGAAAAACTTCTCTGAAAAATTTGTTTGATATTGCATTGGAGTTCAAATAAGTCTTAAAGTGACCTGTGATGACCCACAGTTTTTAATACAGGGAATGAGAGGCTTACACAATGGTTGGAGGACTAGGGAAACCAAAGTAACAAAAGCTGCCAGTGACAGTCTCAGCCCGTTGTACCACGAAGTTCTGGAGAGCTTGCACAAAACACTGCCTGCGTGTCAGGAGCCTGCAGGCTGGGCTTCCCTCTGACCTCGAGGTCTGCAGGATGAAGCTGCTTCAGACCTCACGTCTACTTGGTCATCTGCCTGCACCTGCTTCCAGAAAACAATGGCCCCTTCTCTTCCACATCCTTGCACAAGTGCCTCTCGCCGGCTGCAATAGGGTTCTGGGAAACGTAATTCTCAGCTTCTCCTGCAGTGGAGAAATTAGAGGGGAGTGGCCGTGATGCCAAGTTCGCCCTGGACGATCCAGCACACCTACTCAGGGCGCGACTCTGAGCTCAGAGCGGTAGGGAACACAAGGGTGACTTGTGTGTGGATCGTGGAAGAGTCAGGAAGGGACAGATTTAGGGACAATGCCGGGTCATTTGGGGAAAGAGAGATGGTTCCAGCTGGGGAGAGATAATCAGGGCTGGCTTCATGCACTAGGTGGATTTGGGATTGAACTTTGAAGAACTTGTAAATTGAGGGTCTCGGTGAACATGGAAAAGCAGGGAATTCCAGAGACATTAGGATGGCAGGAAGACAGGCGCAGATGTAGGAACAGCGTAGCGAGTCCTGGGAACATTCATTTTATTAAGCTGAAGAAAAGTGTTCTTTTTTTTTTTTTTTTTGAGACAGAGTCTCACTCTGTTGCCCAGGCTAGAGTGAGTGCCGTGGCGTCAGCCTCGCTCACAGCAACCTCAAACTCCTGGGCTCAAGCGATCCTCCTGCCTCAGCCTCCCTAGTAGCTGGGACTACAGGCATGCGCCACCATGCCCGGCTAATATTTTCTATATACTTTTAGTTGGCCAATTAATTTGCTTCTATTTTTAGTAGAGACGGGGTCTTGCTCTTGCTCAGGCTGGTTTCGAACTCCTGACCTTGAGAGATCCTCCCACCTCGGCCTCCCAGAGTGCTAGGATGACAGGTGTGAGACACCGAGCCCGGCCGAAAAGTGTTCTTAAAAAGGAGCAAAATAGTCCGTCTGATTATCCATCCCTCCTGTATGGCACGGCATCCCTTGAGGCAAGGAAATAAGAAAACTGCTTCTGATCAAAGCGGAGCAGGTCTGCTGTAGGGCTTATCACCATTGGAATCAAGGAGAGGAGGAGAAAATCACTCCAGATAAGTGCAGGTCCAACTTCAGTGGCAGATCTGGTGGCCTTGGAGTGGCTGAAGACCACCACCCTCCAAAGGCTGTGCCCAGGCACAGCCATCCTTCCTCACCTTGAGTGAACTTCCTCTGCATGTTTTCTGTATCACTGGCAGAGCCTGTAGTTGGAAAGAGGACTGACTGACTACTGGACTTTGTATGGAAACACCAACCTGGGACAGACCTTCAGTCAAGGCTGAGACAGGGGTGGGGGTACATAACTTGGCCCTACCTTAAACTTGGACCATGGCTGGCTCTGGGACTAAGGCAAGAACTAGAGGAGAGGCTGAGGCTGGCCTGAAAGCTGGAATAAGTGGCTCTGACAATGCTAGAGTGAAGGCTGAGACCCAGGCCAAGGCAGTGGCTGAGGCAGAACTAAA